>CM065377.1:24976682-25229182 GCA_033060915.1 Euryodendron excelsum | reverse complement strand
GATTATTGTTCTCATATCATCTTGGATATATTTTATAAATATTTTTTTTTGTAAAATTAGAGTTTCCCATTTTTTTACCATAATTTCACCTCAACTAGCTATTAAGTTGGAGAGTCAAAGATAATAACAAATAAGAAATACAAAGAAGAAGAAGAAGAAGAAGAAGAGCAATTTATCAAAAGGAAGGATTTTGCTTTTAATCTTTGAAAAACTTGAGAACCGAACATTAAGGCCTCGTTTGGTAACGTTTTTTGTTTTCGTTTTTTGTTTTTTTTTTCAAAAAAAACAAAAAACACCGTTTGTTTAATTTTTTTTTTTGTTTTTTACAAAATTCGAAAAAAGAAAACTAAAAACATTAAAATGGGTGTATGTTCTCTCATAAAAACATTGGTCTGGTATTATTAGCACAACGATAACCTATAAACACTCATTATCAAACCACAAAAAACACACAACAAAAACAAAAAATAAAAACACACAGCAAAAAATAAAAATTGACAGCGTTACCAAACGGACCCTAATAGTTGATTGAAAATTTGGAATGGCATGCGAGACTTGTGAACTATGAAAGAGAGTCTCTACTTTTGGCGTGCTCTTGTCCAATAAACCGATCCCCAAGCGTACGTGTCCTCTGTCTTTGCCTTTGGCAGAATCTTCCTCTTGCAAATAAACTATATATTAAACTCCGAGTCCCAAACTTGATTTTTGTTAAAGAGAAATAAGATAAAAAAGTTTTTTGAATTTTGGGTATCTAACCTTAAAGTTTTATAAATTTTAAAAGGCATTGACTCATGGTGAAAAACACATTTCATTAGGGAAGGTAAGATATCCAGGTTTAAAATCGTCCACTAGAAGTCATGAAAATATCTTTAGAAAGCAGGGTCAAGTTTCAAATCAGGGCCCCTACTTTCTAAAGATATTCCCATCACTAACTGCTAGTGCACGATTTGAAACCTTGATACTTCACCTTGTCTTTGTTTGGATGGAACATAAGGGAGATGGAGGAAAGTATTAGTTAAAAAAGAAATGAAAGGAAAGAAAATGAAAAGAAGGAGAAGTAATTATATCTTATTTGGATAACTAAGAGAAAAGAGAGAGTGACATTCCCTTTCTCTTGTTTGGTTTGACAAAAATTAATAAAGGGAAGAGAAGTGTATAATACAGTTTTACTATTATATATTATATGTATCTTGTGTATAAAATCCTAAATTTTTTTATTAAGATATAATTGGTATTTAAAATAAAATAATAATAAGTACTTCAATTTTCATCCGTTTTCTTTCAATTTTGTAGGAGAAGAAAAATGTTTAAAAAGTGAGTCATCTCACCTCTCTATCCATTTTCCCTTTCTTAAAAATTACTCAAATAACATATAACTAACTTTTCTTTTCCAAATCCTTCACTTCCTCTCTGAACCCGTCAATCCAAACGAAGTGAGTTTAATCTTCTTTTTTTTTTTTTTTTTCATTTTCAGAACATAAGCATCTTTTCAACCCCATAATTATTTTGAATAGTTTGGAAAATTTGAAAGTAAAAAATAAAATAATATTATGATTTGATTGTTATAAAATTTACTTAATCAAATAATATAATCATAATGTGATTTTCTTGTGTGTCACCAATACTCATTATGAAGGAAAAGATTTTATTATTTGTATGTGATTTTATGCTGATGTCTTGATTTTATGATGTGATTTTATGCTAATGTCTTTATGCTAGAGTGATTTCACGCTAGTGTGATTTTATGTATTTATGCTAATGTCTTGATTTTATGCTGGTGTCACCAATACTCAAATCAAGACATTAGACTCAAATCAAGACAGTAGCATTCTACATTTTTTTATGCTAGTGTCACCAATAATGGAATAATATAATCATAATGTGATTATTTTTTTATCTTTATTTACACATTCATTTTCTAAGTCAAGACAATACTCAATAGGAAATTTTTTTTTTCCAGAAGTATGAAAGAAGAAAGATAATTAAAAAAAATACTAAATGTTAATTTCTAATTTTTTCATTGGTTTTTTTTTCAATATTATTTTTACATATAGTACCGTAGATAACCAATTCTACAATTTAAATGAGTTAAATATACGTTTAATGATGTTGTTATAGATAAATACCTTAGCTGAGTATTCATTTTAGTTCAACGAAAATGACAAACTCTGTGAGTTGTATAAACACTCTATGTACATTGAGTTTTAAAGTTATTTGAATTTTCTATTGAGTTGAGCAACTTTGATTGACTTGGACCAAACCAAATAGAATTTTAAACATTGAAGGAATTGATTTAAAAGGAGAAAATGATATTGTTTCATGAGATGCCAATTAGAAAGTCTGAAAATTTTGTCAAATTTGAGAAAATCCAAACTCAATAAGACAAATATTTGAATTAGCTTATAAGCTAGGTTGTTTAAGTAGTCTTTATTTTTGGTTACATGCAAAACAGCACAAAAGGTAAGAAAAAGACACAAAACACCAAATAGGATTAGGACATCAAGCTAAGGAAGTTCATTCGCCACAATATCATTGATAAATGGACTTGACACTCCAATGGTAATGAGAGCTGGGATGGAAGAGATAATTAATAATAGTTGCAAAATCACTCTTAAACACAGCTCTATCAATTCCCATTGATTTGACCATAGAGCAAGCTAATGATTTTTTTTTATATTTTCAATAAAACAATTAAAAGTTTAAACTTAACGTCCGTAAAGAAAGATATAAAATTTAATGTTGGTAGAGAAACCTAATAAATATAAAAAAATCTAAATAAATAAGTTGAAAAATAACTAGGTTAAAAAAATTGCCTTTGATATCTATTATATTTGGCTAAACAATAAAAATCCAAAAAGTAGAATTTTTCTTAGGGGTAATTACAAAATCAACCATTCAATATTATTGAATACTCATAAACTTTAAAACATAACAAATTGATCTCGTAAATTATCGATTTCTATCAATCAACATCTTTTGTTAATAATTTGTTAGGAAAGTGGATATAAAATTATCATGTGATTTGTACATGTTCTCAAAAATATGATTTTATATCTAAATTGATATTATTTTATTTTAATAATTTTTTGATAATTAAAATATTATTTAAAATGACATATAAAAATAAGAGTCAAATAAGGAGTATTTTTGTCTCTTAATATATTGCTAATAAAGTTGTTTGTGGTTATAAATTAGTAGTTGAGATGTCAATTTGTTATATTTTGGAGTTAAAAATAATTTAGTGATTTAAAGGTGTTTGTTACCCTTTTTTCTAGTTACTTTGCTAACGTTGGGTCAACTTTTCCTGATAGAACAGATCTACAAAAAATCCATGTGAACCAGAAAAAATATTCGAGAAAGAACAAATCCCTGGCCTGAGCCCCATTCTATGTTCTGTAACTTTTGAAAAAGTGTCCGGAGTTTTCACAATCACTGCCTTTAGAACGAAAGGAGCAGAGACGCACAAATCAAATTCCATTTTGTCTTTTGTCATCCCTTTTAGTTTCATTTTTCTTTTTGCTTCTCTTCTATCTCTCTCTCTCTCGTTTGTATTAATACACGCGGAACCCGTGGACCAGTTATTTCTCGTATGCTTGCACGCCTTCCCTTCTTTTTATCTATTTCTTTTCCCTACCTAACGAAAACCAAACCATTTCTTGAATACCCATTTCTTGGAATTCATTTACTTTTTTGCATTTGGTCTGAATTTTATCATGGAGGACGCTAATGGTAAGACTCTTAAACCATTTTTTGAATACCCATTTCTTGGAATTCAGTTTCTTTTTTGTATTTGGTCTGAATTTTATCATGGAGGATGCTAATGGTAACACGTTCATGATTATTTTCTTGGGATCTTGATATATATATATATGCTAAGGTTGGATGATAGCATCTGATGTTTTCAATCTCAGCTAATGAGTACATATACTGTTGTGGCGGGTTCCCATATGATTGATTATTTGTTACATTGAGATGACATTGCTCTGATTCTTGAATTTTTGGATCTCTGATTTGGAATTCTCAGTGGGGTCTCTCTTGTTTAGTTTTGGGTCAAATCTGTTCTTGGGTATGTGATAGCTATCGTTCTCCAACTTTTATGGCACTCCTTTTGTTTTTCTTTTCTTTTATTCTTTTATTCTTTTTCTTTTTGGTTCAGCCATTAAAGAAAATGGTTTGTCATGCAGTCATAATAAAAAATCAATATTAAAATTTTGTATCATCCTTGGTGCTGATAGTTCCAATTTTCTCTAATGGGCTCATTTGAGATTATAGATTATTGTTTTCTACCTCAAAAAAAAGAGTTTTTTTTTTCACCATGTGATCACAAACATTATTTCTAAGGTTGAGCAATGACATAAAAAGGGGTTCTTCTGAACAGCAATACACAGGTACTTGTTCTTGTATGTCGTTTGTGGATTTCACCTCATTATACTCATCTGGCCACATTAAACTTGGCAAGTGGCCAGATTAGCAGTCTTGATCTATTTGAAATTAAGTGATCCTCTCAGCATTCTATTTTTCTGTGGCACTTGGAGATTATTTTTGTAGTTCAATTTTATTGGGTGCTCTTAGTAGTGGTACTATCCTTTCACATTTGTTTCATCTCCTCAACTTATTATAGTTTATCTAATCTTGTCTTTTTTACTGTTGATCAGTGGTTGAAGCTAAGGATGGAACCATTTCTGTTGCTTCTGCATTTGCTGGTCACCAGCAAGGTAAAATCAATCTTATCTCTTATTCCAAACTGTTCTTTTCTTTCAATTAGTTGATTTAAGTAAAATTATTGTTAAAGTAAAGTTTTAGTTGAGAGGCCTATATACATACATATGCATATATCAAGATATACAACTATGTGAAAAGGATGGCATCGACTGTTAAATTAAACAAGTGGCATTCTATACAATCAATCTCTTTCTGTATTCAAGCATGTTCCTAGTTGCTCGGACTCTTGTTGTAGTGTGAGCCTTGAAAGAACCCGAAGTTAGGCAATCAACACGAATTCCCTTAAAAGGATCCCTCCCTCTTAATGACTCTTCTTAGGGAGGATGATCTGTTGCCTAGGACCTCAAAGAAAGGTAGCGAAGTAATATTTTCTGTTTCAAGCAAACAGGAGTGGAGTGGCAGTCATGCAAGCAAGCGAAGTATAATCAGAAAGGCAAATGATTATATGCAACTTGACCCATTTTCAGCTGTTTCTTTTTCTTTTTCTTATTCTTATTCACTTTGTAGTTTTAGATGCTTCATATTATTATTTGATCCAAATTTGTCTGTTTGGTCACCTAGAGTAACTGTTGTATGATTGTTTGATGACTTTATTTTTATTTTTGGTAAAACTGGAGCATTTGAATTTTGAACAGAAAATTATATGGCACATCTTGCTTAGAGGCCAATGGTTTTGAAATTGATATGCATCTTTATTAATTTTATTGTGGTTTTGCTTTCGGTGCTTGTCTACCAGTTGTACAGGACAGAGACCACAAATTCTTAACAAAAGCTGTTGAAGAAGCATATAAGGGGGTAGAATGTGGAGATGGAGGTCCATTTGGTGCTGTTGTTGTTCGTAACGATGAAGTTGTTGTGAGCTGTCACAACATGGTGTTGAGAAACACTGACCCAACTGCACATGCTGAGGTTACAGCAGTAAGAGAGGTTAGAACTATAAATTACTTACGTGCCTTGTGTAATGTATCTTTTCACTATAAAGTTTGGTGGTGCCAGGTTGTGTAGGAGTTCTTCTTGTTGAACTTTGCTATTATGTTTCAGATATATTAGTGATATCTGATAGTCATTTGATATTTCTCAAGTTATCCTTGGTCGGTCAAATGTTCACAAGATAAATTTATGAAAGGTAGCTATGCAGTTTTAGACTACAGTTCTAAAACTACTCTTTGCACTTTAGGCCTAGGACCACAAAAAAAAAAAAAAAAAATGAAAAGAAAGAACACAAAACCAAGCATAAAGACTTTTTCAAGTTATGCTGCAGAAATTTCTCATGTGAGATAGATTGCGACCTTTCTACTTGATATATTCCTATGGTAACTGTTTTGTATCTGGGTTGAGGGTGCATCACAGAAGCTTTTCTAGTTTACATTTGTTAAGCTTGTTAAAATTGATCAAGTGTACTACTGATGCTTGATCTTTCCTTATTTTGATTCATACTGAATCCACTTCAGGCTTGCTTGGTGGGTAGCAGTAAGGGTAACTTACTAGGGGAAGCAGAACACTGGCTCTTGCCTTATGATGGTTCTTACCAATTCTCCTATGTGATAACTTGAACTATGGTGTACTCATTATTATAATTATTTTCCATTATAAGGAAACAGTACAGATACCCATGAGTTGATGTTTGCATTATTGATGGTCATACACTCTTTAAGGATAGGTTTCACAGAAACCCTGGGAATTGACAATTGCACATGCTGCATTCCACTTTTACTTATGATTTGTATGCCAAAATCTTTTCTGTATTTTACTAGTAACATGATGCTCCTGTGTGATGGAGGCATTCTCTAGATTGTTCACTTATTTACTTTCTCTTAGAATCTATTTCTTTGATAAAACTCTTCCCTGTTATCTGAATGGGTCTGTAGCAAATTTAGTTGGCATTGTAGGTTTGCTGAAATTTCTTTGGTCTGCTATTTTTTTGTTGGCTTTACTGAGTATAATTTTTAGCTTTTAGTTCATGGTTGCAGTTTATTGGTTCGTATGTGGTTTCTTGTACATATTTCGTGTTACTTTCTTATTCATTGCGAGCTTGTTTTCATCCACTGGTTTTGGGGGTCCTGGTGTATTTCTGAAGGAATCTGATTCCTATCTCTATGAGTCTTATCTTTATGAACCTCAGTGTATAATCAAAGCTTTTTTTGATGGGGGAATAAGAAATGGAAAGAGAGTAAGATGGGGATAATTTTTGTTAGCAAACTTGTGAAATCTACAGACCCTTTGATTTGTTTGTTTCTTGAGGTTGATCTTTTTGGTCTGATTATGGTTCAATTGTGTTTGTTTTGGCTTTTCCATTTCAATAGGTTTGACATAAGGCTTTAAATAATTATAGGAAGCAGCTTATTCCTTTAGTGGTTTAAGAATGTTAATGATGTATGTTTGGTCTTTTAGTCCATTTGATAAACTTCTGCATGATATAACTTTTGAATCTTGCTTAGGTTGTACAAAGAATAAAGAAAGGTTTAATGAGATTCGGTTTCTTGTGAAAATGTGACACAAACAAAGATTCACTAGAAGAATTATCACCACATAAACTTATATCTGTTGTTAATACTCTGAGAATTGAATTATGGTTCAAATCAAATGAGTTGGTATTTTACAAATGGTTGGTGATTGGTGATTGGTATTCTAGAAATCATATGTTGTTTGTTGAATATTGTATTGTTGCAGATTTTGTCAATTATTGACACTGGAAGTCCGGAAACTGGAATGGCAATATTTTGTGAAAGGTTAGGGAGACATAAGATGAAAATTTTGAAACTTTATATCTAATTAGCATAGACGGGAAGATGGGACACATGCATGACATGGCTATGCTGACACAGATTCCTAAAAAGTTGGACGTAGACACAGCAACATAGAAGCATGTACTTTTACATGTGTATGCATATTATACAAGCCAAAAATAGAACTTGCATAAAATTTTGAAGTTTCACATTAGCAACTGCATAATGTTTGGAAGATGAAGCTCAAAAAATGTCATTTACATTGGTATATAATAAAGAAACAAAAGTTAGACTCTTCAGCATGTAATAATCCAATTTCCAAGGGTAGGGAGCTTCATATAGGCCAAACCAATGGCGAACCCAGGATTTGTGTTGAGAGGGACCAAGGTAAAACATTTAAAATTTTGTAGGGACCAATGTAAAATATCTTGAATATTTTTTTTTATTATTATTATTTTTTTTGGGGGGGGGGGGGGGGGGGGGGGGGGGGGGGCGCAATATATTATGAGCATTCGGCACATTTGGGCCTGTCGAAGAAATGTTGGTGCTTGATGTAGACACTGTTGCTCTATTGAAGTGTCTGTGTTTCTTAGCTTTATATTCTTAAATATTAAGAATATGCATTGGTGATGATGATAGCAAAAGATGCTTAAAACTCATTTTATGAAATACATTATTATAAGCAATTACACCCATGCAATCTGGTTTTAATACAAACTCCTGTCACATGGAATGTGGAATTGTGGAACACTATTCTGGAAACTTGAAATCATGATTGATGAATGGTTTTTACATATGATTCAAGAAGAAAGTGTAGGATATGGATTGTGAAAATATTTTTCTGGAGCACTGGATCAATGGCGGTTTGGTATTGAATACTATTTAGTATAAGCAAATCAAAAACTGTGAGAAATCCATGGGACAAGGTACAACAAAGACATTTTTTTATAATTCGTTTTTACGAAATATGTAGACAATTGGTGAAGTTATGCAGTGTCTATGTGAAGGAACTACTATGAAGTTCAAAGGCTTGGTTTCTTGATCACATATTTTTAGGGCAAACTCTTCATTTGGAGACAGGTATAAACTTAAAGATTATGCTCATATTGCTTGTTCTCTGTAAATATGATGTGAATCTCTAGGTAAATATATTTGTAGGTGTTTTCTTCAGTTAAAGTGGTAATCTTTCCTTGGGTAGCCTTGTTACACAGCCCTTCATTTGACAATCTTGTGATAAACGTTCTTTTCTTCCACTACGTAGAGTATATGTGGGGGATAAAGAAACATTAAACAGGTCTTCACAGGAACTTCTTGTCATGAAGATTACTCTATTCATTTGCTCTGTATTTGAGCTTGAGAGCGTCGCAAAAGTTACACTATCAAACATAGGATTTGTATCTATCAAAGAGTTTTGAAAGAATTTTTTTGACCACAATTCATGAATCTTGTCCTTTTAACACTTGATATATGAAGTGCGCTGGTTTTTTTTATTTGGCATGAGGTGAAAGAAAAGCTTTTATGGAATAGAATTCTAGGTAATTTTGGTTGGCTTAAGAAGTTTGATGTGGGTTAGTGGATAAAGATTTGTTGCTAATGTTTCACAAAGCCATTAGCTTCAACTTAGTTTTGAAGTCGTTGAATCTTGGTTTCAATGGTATAGATCTCGAAGGGCCTGAAGCATTTTTGATTTCCTGCTGTCCATGGCAAGGGTGGTGATATGGATTTAGAGACGGCAAATCCTAAAATAGTAGGACACAGTCAGGGTAAGCACTCACTGATTAGTGAATAAATATGAAAGAATATATATTTGTGTTGTTTGCTCTATTTCAATTGCATAAGTTGGAGATATGCTCAATAAGTGTTATGTGCATAACATGATGTACAATGATACAACTCTCATATCATGTATTCTTCTCTTCAAAGGTCTCCTCCGTTCATTTATGCAAAGTTGTTTACTGCTTGCTTGGCCCATGCCTGCAATTTGTAGAAAATCAATTTTTATTATGAATTTATACTTTTCCAGAAAACTAACTGGACATGTTCAAGGTGTGTCTGGCATGTTATGATGACTATTGATCATATGCACTCGACTGGAAAGCACATGTAGATCATTTACTTCCTAGTTTTATTAGTGAAATTTTGTTCTGGGGCTAGTACTGAGAAGGCTGACCTCACTGGAATGTCAGGCAGCTGATCCTGTTATCCTCTAAAGGAAACCTGAATGTATGAGAGATGATAGGTTTGAGGAGCTTTTGCAGAGGAGTCATTTCCTTATAAACAAAAATTTGGGTAAAACTAACTAGATTAGTGAATGCTACTTAACAGATTTTTATATTTAGATGTAATTGCTTTCCTTGAGGGGGAAAAACTGAGAGAAAATGAAGAAAGGCAAGAAAAAAGAGGAAACTTAAAAAAAATATGCCATAAGATTTTGAGATTTGTAAATGTATGATAACTTTTTCCTATTTTTTTAGTTATTTTTTTGCTGTATATTCAAGCCTCAGATGTCCAAAAGCCATTTTCTGGTGAAATTAATAGTCAAAAGGTTATCCTAAGTTGATGAAAAACATAGATTATATTCAGATGGAAGATGAACTGAGTTCACAATTTGATGGGCTCGTCCAGAAGCCTCCTTACACAAATTTGTGGAACACCAAGGACGCAAGAACCAACAGTTCTATAACCAGTCCAATGAATGGGTTTTATAGTCTTCTAGAATCAAAGAATAGCACAAGACTTGGACGTGCTTAAAAATATTTTAGATCTGAAACCAACTAGAAATGAACCTTAGTTAAAAGTGTGAATTTCTCTGGAAGGATGAAGCCTAGGTGCAGCAACCTGAAGCTAGTATGTTACGGAAAAAAAAATGTTGATCTCCAGGTAGCTTTGGAGAACCCAACTATATCTTCTAATCCTGTACAACAGTACCAAATGCTTGCCCCTTATGAAATCTTTTTGTTTACATGTCTGAATAATAAAACAGATGGGGCCCTAGATATGTATAGAGCATGCGAGTGTTTTGACTTTCTGCTAGGCTTTTCAAGAAATCTGAAATTAAGTCTAGTGCTAGTCCAAGCAGTATTCTCACTTGGACTTTAAAGATTATAATATAGTGGATCCGACTGAAATGGATGCAATGTCATCGTGTAAATTGGATTATCTCCATATTCTCATTTGTCAGGAATTAGATTGTGTGATGCTAGTTAATCCATTGTATGGAAACTGGTTGCTGCTCTAGTTCCCTATTAATTTATTCTGCTTGAAAGCTACCTTCTACTATGTCTCTCAACCAGCTGGCAGTTTTGGAGGCAGTATATATTGAGAAATTAGATTCAGGGTAATGATGGTGAACACTAATCAATTTTGGTATAATACAATACTTATAAAGAAGGAATATTATTTTGGTATAACATTGGCTTGTTTCTCTCACTTGTTTAGTTGTCCTTATTATTGGTTGTGGTTCTATTCAAATGAAGAAGGTTCCAAATGTCGGAGTTATTCTTCAATGACAATGCATTTTGTTCATGTGCTCAAAATGTATGTATAGGTACCCCTGTTTTTCTCTTTCAGTACTGTCTCATATTTTCCACTGTTACCATTTGGTTCTCATACTCGAAATGAAAAACATCTGGCAGGCATGTAAAAAGCTCAACCAAATTGAGCTCTCCGACTGTGAAATATATGCCTCCTGTGAGCCTTGTCCAATGTGCTTTGGCGCAATCCATCTTTCAAGAATAAAGGTTCAATTCTCCTTTCCTCCCGCCTTCCTTCCTTCCTCCTCTTCCCCCCTTTTCTAATGCATATATGCTTGTGTTTGCATATGTATATATTTATGTCTTTTTCCGACAATAGAACCATTGGATGTTTCGATAATTTCTCAGTTTTCCCCCGCACCGTTTGCTCTTTGCTGCAGAGGTTGGTTTATGGAGCCAAAGCTGAAGCAGCTATAGCTATTGGGTTTGATGATTTTATAGCAGATGCATTAAGAGGTACTGGGTTTTATCAGAAGGCTCACTTGGAGATCAAAAGAGCTGATGGTAATGGGGCCATTATTGCAGAGCAAGTGTTCGAGAAGACAAAAGCCAAATTCCATATGTATTAGTTCCCATTACTTCTGCATAAAAAATAAAACAGCTGCATTCCCATCACCTAACTCTTAACTAAGTTACTGGAAAACTATTCAATTCTGGAAATAGGTGAATCTGTTATACCTTTGTCTATGACTATTTTTACAGCTTTTAAGGTTGACGTACATCAATGGAAAGTTCGGAACTGTGTTATCTGCACCATTTTCTCCAATCCATGTATTTTCTTTTCTTATATATTTCAGCGTACTGGTGAACCGTCGCAATGAGAAAACAGAGGTCTCGTACTCTTATCAATTGCAATTGGTCATTGGATGGTTATCTCAGCGGGTTTTATTCCACATTGCAGTTTGGATTTTTCAGTTTATATATATATATATATATCCTATTTTCCCTGAGAATGTGTTTTACAAAGTTTTAGGCATCTGCATTTCTTTTAAACAGTGACGAGGATTCGATGTAAAGACCACAAAGAAAATTCATTGCAATGGGTCATTCAAAGAAGAAATGTATGGGGTTGTGTTTATTTTTTTATCAAATGGGATTGTCTGATTTTCACTCATATCTCACGGAGATAAAATGTAATTAGTCCCTTTTTTTTAAAAAAAATTGTTGCAATCCAACCGTGAAGAAAATGTAAATTTCTTGCCTTTCTTGGACTATTCACCTAATCAAACTGGCCTTATAGATGTATGCATTGATCTTCAAACTTGGTCACCGTCCCAATACCGGACAACTTAAAGGTGGGGGTTTTCACAATCACCGGATCAAGGAGCCAAAAGTTCTCTCCATTCCTTAGGAGGCATGCGTGCATGTCTAGAAATCCCTAAACTTTGGAGAGGGAGATCAGGGATAATAATTACGTTAGAGGTATCCCATCTCATGCTCATGCATACACATTATAAGTATATATATTGCAGAGCGAAAAAACTTATGTAACCACGCAGTATACATGTTTATGAGATTTTGCTATGTGGCAATTATTTCTTTAAAAGCCTATTCATTTGTAATAAATAAATGTTAATGATGTAATATAACGTCACATGTTACAATTTAGTAGAAATGTGTACTGCAAAAACTCTGTACTATCTGACTCTTGGGTTATTTTTCATTGCAAACAGAATAAAATAGTAGTATGGGATGGCTTAAAGTAATCTAACCCATTAAATTATAATAATTTAACAAATAATTTAAAAGCCTCTTCAAAGGCGATTAGAGGGATAATACTTTAGGTGAATCCAAATATGTTAATCCTCTAACCAATATCCATGTGGTCCAGGGACATTTTGTGGAAGGTTTAAATACCTCGGTTGTTAAGTTGAAGAATTCAAGTCTTTGCAAAGTCAGAGTATTAAGTCTTCGCATAGATGATGTGATTAATATATAGGGGTAATTATAACAACACCTTTTAAACTATGACTCATATCACCGACCCTTAAACTATAAAACATTACACATTTACTCCTTAAAACTATCAATTCGTATCAATCACCACCTTATTAGTGATTCATTAGGACAATGGATCAAAAATTGTTACGTGGCTTGTAAACGTTCATAGTGCCAATAATACTCCTTTGATCTCTAAGAATTATGCCAGACCTGGTATTGCTCGTGAAGAAGTTGAAAGCTTGATTTTTCCTATATCGGCTGAGGAAATTAAAACAACTATTTTTAGTATTAAGGCTTTAAAAGCCCCTCGTCCTGATGGATTCCAAGCTATTTTTTTATCATAAATTCTGGAGCATTGTTGGTACTGCTCTCATTCAGTTGGTTTCTAATTGCTTTAGCTGTTGCTCCATTACCTAGAATATTATTCAGACTTTGATCACTTTAATCCCTAAAGTTGATAATACTGAGAAAATTACCTAGTTCAGACCCATCAGCTTATGTAATGTAAAGCTACAAAGCTGTTAGTGTTGGTTAATAGAATCAGACCTTTTCTTGACAAAATTATTTCTCCTTTTCAAAGTAGTTTTATTCCTATTCGTAGTACTTATGGTAACATTATTATCACTCAGGAAATTATACATTCTATAAATAATTGTAAAAGTAAAGATGGAGGCATGATTGTTAAAATTGATTTGGAGAACGCTTATGATAAACGTAATTGGAATTGTTTAGAACGAACTCTCAAGGACTTTAACTTTCCTAGTATACTGATCTCTAGAATGGAGAAAAGCTCCCTCCTTCAAACTTGGTAGAGGTTTGAGGCAAGGGGATCCCCTCTCCCCCTACCTATTTATTTTATGTATGGATAAGCTTTCTTTTTTAATCAATGAAAGGATGAGCAACAAGGAATGGCAAAAAATGGTATGAAATTCACTCACCTCTTCTTTGTTGTTGATTTAATTTTGTTCTCTAGAGCTAGTGATGCTTATTGTGATGTTATTATTGATGTTCTTAAGGAGTTCTGCGACCTTTCAAGATTGAATATTAATTGTCAAAAATCCAAAATATTTGTCTCCTCCAATATAAATAGAAATAGAGCCCAATCTATTAGTTCTAAATGTGGGATTCCTCTGACCAATGACCTTGGAAAGTATCGAGGAGTTCCCCTTTTTCATAATAGAGTCACCAAGGGTCATTTTAATAGCATCATTGAGAAAATACAAAGTAGATTAGCAGGATGGAAAATCAAACTGCTTTCGCTAGCTGGGAGAGCTACTCTCATACAGGCTATCACTTCTACCACACCTACCTATGCTATGCAAACCAATGCTCTCCCTGTTTTCATTTGTGATCAAATAGATAGGATAAATATAAATTTCCTTTGGGGCTCTAAATAAGAAAAAGAAAGTTCATCTTCTTAATAGGGAGAGAGTTTGCCAAAAGAAAAATGGTGGCCTTTGGATCCTTAAGGCTAGAGAAAACAATCTTGGCTCTTTTGCTAAACTAGGGTGGAAAGTTGAACAAGATGAAGATTCCCTGTGGGTGAAGTTGTTAGAGGTAAATATCTTAAATCTTGCAATATGCCGAATTGGCCTAAGTGGAGGATGTCTCATGCTTGGAGAAGCATTATCAAAACCAAGGATGTGATTGAAAAGAGTAGAAAATGGATTGTTGGAGATGGCAATAGGATCTCTTTATGGAAAGACTAGTGGTATGGTAAAGAACCTCTGGGCAACTTCAGGCATAGATCTCATATTGATGACCAAACCAAAGTTGCCGATTTCATTGGGGATGATGACTCTTGGGACCTAAGTAGAGTGGAATAAGGGTTAACAGCCCAAAATAAATTTGATAGTCACCAAATTCACATTTCTAGTCGTCGCGCCTCGGTTTTTGCCGCGAGTCAATCTTGGCTTGGAAAAAACACGGTACTCTCTTTGTTAGAACTCATCCTCTTAAAAGAACAAGTGTGACGGGGATTTGAACTTGAAAATGATTTATGATTAAGGACTTTTTGAAAAAATTTGGAGTCGCCACTTAACATAATTAAAGATATGCTAAATCACCTAAAAGCTAAGTATATTCTAAAGATTAACTTAAGTTTTTTGAAAACATTTTTGAAAATTGCCTTCTTAAAAAGGTTGTTAGAAAATAGGTTCCAAGCAACTTTTTGAAAGTTTTAAAGCCCTTTTTGAAATGTGACTCCAAGTTGGGCTTTGAAATAGAAATTTGTGGTCTAGGGGTTGGTTACGTGTAGAGAATATATCCTAAGATCATCATCCTACCCATTCGGTACCTACATGTCTACTTGATATCCACTTTTAAAGTTTTGAAAAAGGGGTTTGGTTATCACTTTTTGGATGAATGATGCATGATGCACATTTATGAAAGATTTTGAAAGCATTTGAAACTTGATTTTGAAAGATAGTTTTGAAAAAAAGAATGTTTTGAAATAGACATTTAACTTGAACCAAGGGTTATGACCGCACCTATAAAGGTTGCCTACGTATTTCATTTGGCGAGATTCAAGTCATTTGTAGTTCGTGCAAGAGCAGGATTTGGAAATTGACTCATGGAGTCTTGAAAGGTTTTTGGAACTTGAACTCAAGAGAGTTTTGACTTGGACTTGGACTTGGACTTTGGAGAGTTTTGAAATGTTTTTTAATAGAACTTGGAATGTTTTGAAGTGTTTTTTGAAAGGAACGCAATAGACTTTTGTAATGTTTTTGGAATCAACTCAAGGAAGTTTTGAAATGTTTTTGAAAGCAACTAAAGGGAGTCTGTGATAGCTGGACGGTCAAGTCAGCTAACTCTACCTGTTGTCGATTCTCCATGGCCGCGTGCTCCTCCCAAAAAACGAACCACCTGGGCCCAGCGCCATAGGTCGACAACTTCTTGGCACATGACTACACTTCCTACTACCACCTCCAAAGAAGTAAAGGCCCCACCAGATCTTGCACTGAAGTGGGTAGTATAGTCGATGCCTAGCAGAAGTAGAGAGGCAGCACCCGACTGAGGCACCAGGAGCGGTATGTCAACTTCCTCACAAGAAATCCCATACATATATATAGGGGATCTCCAATAGCACAAAAATCCTGATGAAACTGGCGCTAGTGTCTCTCTCCCAGATGGAATGTTTTTGAAAGATCATTTGGAATTTTAAAAAGGTGGTTTGAAAGAGGATTGGAATTGGAGACTTGAAGCTCACTAACCTTGGTTAAAGTAACTAAGGTTAGGATGCCTATGGTTAACTAACTAGGGTTTGGCACCCTTGTACTACTCGAGCTTAGGCTACAAGGAAAATTTCTGATCAAGATTTGGGCGCATGTAGCACATTTTTATGTTGACTTTGCCTTAATATTCGTGCCATCTGAAAAAAATTTGAGAAAATCGATATCCCGACATTCCCTTACAGTTTCTTTTGAACTTAGTGCGCTTAGGGAGTCTTGGATGGTTCTGGATAATAAAGATATTACATCGAGAACCGTGCTTAAAAATAAGCTTATAGACGTTCTGTCGGTTTCCCAGAATAGCCATTTTTGCACCATAAGATCGTGGGCCTCGGGAAGCGATCAACTCGATTGAACCATTCCTTAGGAAAGTCCTCCAAAAAGACTTTGAGGAATTCCCTTACATATACATTTCTCAAGTCGCTTGATGGTGCGTTTTAGTTAGGAAAGTGAAGAAAAAGTCAACTCTGGCAGAGCGTCTGAGATACGTTCTGAGAAGCTTTTGTGGACTAAGGAGTGTTTTGAGTTAAGAGACTCGCTTGGAAATGGACATAGATCCTTTTTGGAGTATCCCGATGGAAGCTAGTTTGATTACTAGAGTTGATGTGGTCTAAAAAGGGGTTCGGGCTGCCAGGGGCAAAAATGATAATTTTTTATCGAGTATTACCAGAACGAGTCTAGAGTCAGTTTGAATGGTATATTAAACATGCCGGACTGTCTAGGGATAGTTTTGGAAGGGTGGACTTATCGTCTTGAGGAATTTAAACTTCCTTGAAGGACATGTCAGGGTGCCATAGGAGCAAAATGGTCATTTTTCACTGTGTTGAGTTAGTAGGCACCGATGTTGACCTGAGTTTACGAGTGTTTCCGTCACTCCGATGATTAAGATGAGTTAGTTTTCGAAGGTCTTCCTTTTTTTTGAAAAATGTAACATGACAAGGGGCACTTTCGATCTTGTAACACTGGGTTGTTTGCGGTGTACCCATGTCGACCTATATGTGAGTGATTTCTCCCCGCTATGGCGGCTTAATGGTTTGTGAGTGTTTCCGTCACCCTGACAGTTTTGATGTTGGTTTTGGAGACTGTTTAATCTCGAGAAGCTGTCGGACGCCGATGGGCATAATGAACATTATATGAGTGTTTTCGTCACTCTGACAGTGTTTGTGATGGTTTTGGAGATTAACTTATCTTGGGAGGCTGCTTGGAAAGCCTACTGGCATTTTGGTCTTTTTGGCTTTAGTGGGGCCCTCGGGTCTCAGAAGCAACCACTTTGATTGTACTTGAGTTCTGAAAACCCAGTTTGGGCTTCATAGTGTTGTGACGTTTCACTATAAGACTGGTTTAGACCAGAGATTGCTAAGCGGGTAAAAATAAGATGCTTAGACTAGGTTCACTAGTTTTCCTAATACTTGTGTTTAGGGACACACCAACAATGGCCTTTTCTCTACCAAATCTTCTCAATGGATTTACCAGTTAAGAACCCATTGTTAAATTTGAGTGGATTTGGAAACTTAAAATTCTTCAAAAGCTAAAAAGCTTCATTTGGGTTGCCATTCAAAACAGGCTCTTATCCAATAAGCCGAAATATTAGAGTTATTACTATTCAGCAGCTTGTGAGTGATGCCATAACCTATCACAACCTCAAACCCATCCTTTGCGGATTATGGACCATGATTGGCAGTAGCCTAGCTACAGAAGGGTTAACTAATCAAAAGATTGATCACATGTATATGATAATAGAATTACGAAAGCATAAATTATATAACCTATACATACATACAGATTTAGAGCAAGTGCCTATATCTCCATCAACTTGTGCCACTTGCATAACGTAAAGTTATTACAACCATTAGACCTATCCCCATACCATACATCCATATATAAATAGCATAGTTTCTCAAAAATATTTTATAGGTTCATCATAGTCCAAGGATTCCAAAAGTACATCATGTAACTCCAATCAAAATATGGCATGAGTCTCAAGCATGCACATAAGGCAACCTCATCAAAGCATGCCGCCACGTATAGACTCTTACCCTCAATTTTCAACAATTGTTGAGTAAAAGCATGAGCTAAAAGGCCAGTGAATAATAGAGCAATCAAAGCATGAAAATACTATAGGCTTGATTTCGATACATGTGAGTAAGTATAACTTAAGAGATTGGAAGAAACAACGATATAAACAAGAATCGTATATAGACGTTCCATTCATAAGATGCTCATTTAGTTCGTAATAACAAAAGCATCTAAGCATTAACTTATATATATAAATTAATGTGCATATGCCCTCAACTAAATGGGAGACCAGTAACAAAACACATCCACTAATGGCATGTAGCAAAACACTTTGAGTTATGGGGGATGTCTCCTCAATCATAATATATCAAGTTTTGCTAAACGGGAGACCAGTAACAAAACACATCCACTAGTGGCATGTAGCAAAATGACTTTTGAGTTGTGGAGAATGTCTCCCAAATTATAACTATCAAGCTTTCGACTTATTTTAAGTCCCCTGGTGTAGGACGCCTTAGAATGGCATATACTAGCTTCAAATACATAATCACTTTAACATTCATACAAATTTGTCCATGGGTTTATATAATATGATAGATACAAGACTTATTATCAAACATGGTAATTAAACTTGAAATGCGATATAAGAAAAGCCTTTGTTTTGAAAGCATATCGATAGTGCAAGCTTGTAATAAAGAAAAGCATTTGCATAGAAGATACGATAAAGTTACTCAAATTACTCCATTAATCACCTTAAGTCTCTTAATGCCTTCAATTCTCCTTATGATAATCCTACACAATCCAAAAATATAATGTTCAAAGAATAACTCTTAGTTCCCATCAATAAGTCTTGAAATATTGCAAAAGTATTCTAAAGTGAAGAGCTTTTGATGTTCTAACTAAAGTGTAGACTCTTGATTAAAGTGTCAACACTGGGGTAAAAGTGTCTACTCTTGGGTAAAAATGATCGACTCTTTTTAACAGATTGCTCAGATCCAAATTCTGGGTTTAGAAGTGTCGACTTTTTTACACGTGTTGACTCTTGCATACAGAAAGCAAGTCCAGAATAGAAACATAGTGCTAACTTCAAGTAGCTATAACTTATTCCGATATTGGTCCATAAACTATCAATAAAAAAGTATAAAAGTCAATTGTCTAATGGTTTTGGTTTCATAGCTCAATTCTAAGGATTTAGAGACTCATGGCCAAAAAAGTATAGACAATTCATATAAGAAATTTGTCGCGCTCAGATTTTTCGCACTCGAGAAATACACACACAAGCGGAAAAAATACTGTACTTTCTCGTTAGAACTTACCCTTCTAGAAGAATGAGTGTGACTAGGTTTGAATTGAAAAATTGATTTAAACAAAGGGCTTTTGGAAAAAGTTTGGAGTCGCCACTTAACTTGATTAAGATGAGTTAGGTCACTTAAAAAACTAAGCATAATCCGAAAACTACACTTAAGGTTTTGGAAAAGGTTTTTGAAAATACCTCCTCAAGAGAGGGTTTTTAAGAAAACAGGTTGTTTGGCAATCTTTGGAAACTATTTAGCCCTTTTTGAAAAATAACTCCGTTTTAGTCTTTGAATTCAGTGATCCTAGGTTCGGAGGTTGGTTACGTGTGGGGAAGACGCACTAAGCCATCACTCTACCCCGCCCTTTCGGTACCTACATGTCAATCTACTCTAGATTCACCTACGAGAGTCTTTAACTAACTAATGTTCAATCCTATCTACTTTGAAAAACAATGTTTGAAAAGAAACTAACATGATGCATGATATGCAAGTGCAAGAAAAGAGACTTGATTTGAAAATAGATTTAAAAATAAATAGATTTGACTTAAAAGAGATTTGAAAAGATAGATTTCAAATTAGAAAGTCTTAGAATTTGGAAATTGAGATTTGAAAATAGATTTTTGGAATTGGAAATTGGAAATAGAACATAGAATTGGAGATTGAAGAAGATTGTAGAATTGGAGATTTGAAAGAGATTGTGGAATTGGAAATTTAAAAAATGTGGAGACCGCACCCATGAGGGTTGCCTACGTATCCTTTTGGAGGAATCAGGTCAGTCGTAGTTCAGACAAGAGTCCGATTGAAAATAGAAGAGTTGATTTGGAAAAGAGTTGAAATAAGAATTTGGATTGGAATTGGAAGAGTAGGAAAATTTGGACTTTGATTGGAAGATTTGAAAAGATTGGTTTTGAAAGACTTGGTTTTAGGAAATCTAGACTTCGGAACTTAGAAAAGAAAGATTGGACTTAACTTGGAAATATTTTAGAAAAGATTTGATTCGAGTGTTGAACTGGGAAGATTGAGAAAGATTGGATTTAGGACGGATTCTAATTAGGAAATGTCCAAATTAGGAAAGTGTCATTTTAGGAAGGTTTCATTTTAGGAAAGTTTCGAATTAGGAAAGTTTTGAAATAGGAAACATTTCATTTTAAGAAAGTTTTGAAATTGGAAAGTTTTGAATTTAGAAAGTTTCAATTTAGGAAAGTTTTGAATTAAGAGAGTTTTATTTTAAGAAAGGGTTTGAAATAGGAAAGGTTTTGAGAACAAGAAAGTTTTGAGTTTAAAAAGTTTTAGATTTGGAAAGATTTGAAGTTTTAGGAAAATTTAGAATCTAGAAAGATTTAGGTTTAGAAAGATTTAATTTAAGAAAGTTTTGAATTTAGAAAGCTTTGAATTTAGAAAGATTTGAAATTTAGAAAGTTTTAGAGTTTGAGTTTTGGAAAACCTTGAGATTAAGAAAGGTTTGAGTTTAAGAAAGATTTGAAGACTTAGATTTGGAAAGTTAAGATTTAGAAAGGGGTAGAATTAGAAAAGGAGTTGAATTAGAAAAGATTTGGAAGTTGAGTTTTAACATTTAGGAAAGATTTTTATGTTCAAGTTTTGGAAACTTAAGATTTAGGAAAGTAGAAAATTAGGAAGCAGTTGAGTTAAGAAAGAGTTGGATTAGAAAGGGATTGGATTTTGTTTCTAAGAAAAAATGTCCGATTTTGTTTCCAAAAACGAAAGATTGTATCTAATTTCTTAAATGGGAAGATTGGACTTGGTTTCCTAAAGGAAAAGTAAGATTTGACAAGGATTTGGAAAAGGAAGTTTCTAGAAACCCTAGATTTGGAAGTGTATAGTTTTGACATAGAAAATAGGAGATTTTGGGAATCTAGGTTTTAAGGCAAGTTTGAAAACCATGTTTTTGGAAAGAAAATTAGGGTTTCCTAATTGTTAGCTCTAAAGCTTAACTTGGGCATCAAGAAAAGGAATTTTTGGAAATTGAGTTTTTGGAAATGAAGATTTTAGAAGGAAAATCCTAGAGGGAAGTTTCTAGAAGGCAAATTTTGGGAAGTAAGTTTTTAGAAAGATTTTTGGTAGAAGATTGTTGGAGAGAGTTTTTGAAAAAAAATTTTAGAGAGCATTTTTAGAAAGTGGATTTTGGGGAGAGTATTTTGGAAAGGAGTTGAAAAAGGCAGTTTTGAAAAATAAATTTTTGGAGGGAATTTTTGAAAACAACTTTGGAAAGGAGAGTTTTAGGAAAGTATGTTGAAAAAGAGATTTTTAGAAAGAGATTTTTGAAAAAAGAGTTTTTAGAAGGTATAAAAATATCGCACTTTCCTAAAGCGATTCTAACCATAAGAGGGCTAGAATTACTTTAGGAAAGCAGTTTTGAAAACAACAAAATTTGAAAATATGGACCCTAAAAGTCACTTTAAATGTAACACTTTTCTAAAGCAACCATAGATATGGAAAAGCTATAATCACCCTAGGATTGTGATTTTAAAAACAAGTTTTGAAAAGGAAATTTTGATACAATTTTGAAAACAAGTTTAATGCAAATTTTGAAAACGAGTTTGAAAACGATTTTTGGAAGATGCAAGATCATGATATGCACAGTGTAAGTTTGGGGTCGTGAACATACAAGGTTAAGGCTTCACCACATAATCAAGGGGGCTGAACCCACGTGGTCTCCGGTTAGCCTAAAGGAAAGCCCCCGACACGGTGACCATCCAATAGTCTAATCCTACACATGGACTGGGAGTCCCCTTGTTTCAAGCATGCAAAGAAAGGGGGGGGGGGGGGGGGGAAAGAGATAGGGGATTAAAATAGAGAAAACCCAAGTGGGTTAGGAGAGAGAAGAGAGAGGGGGGAAGTGCAGAAACGTAAAATGAAAGCCTACTTTGTGTCTTGTTTATTTTGCGCGCCTTGCTTTTCTTCGGTCTTTGCTTCACTTCAGTCTTGATCTTCGAGGGCTCGTATTCGGTCTTCAAATCTTCGTAATTGCAGCAATTCAAGTCTTCAATGGAAGGTTGGAGGCTAGTGTATATGTGTGTAAGGGTGTGTATGAGTGTATATAAGGCTAGGGTTTGTGTATGGTAGCTAGGGTTTTGGGAGTGTGCAAGCTCTGTATATCGAAATATAAGATTTTTAGACTGATTTTGCGGACCTCCTTCACGCTGGAAGAGACTTTGTATTTATAGAGGTAGGATAGACCTGGTGCCTGTTGCAGTGGCGCCAGGCCAAAAATGCTTCTGGCGTCACTAGGAGTGGCGCCAGGCCAAATATTGGTTTGGCGCCACTACTAGTGGTGCTAGCCAATTATGAAACTATTAAGGTCGGCAAGCAACGTATCTTTGACTAGATTTGGGCGCCTGTACTAGTGACTACCATGCAATTTTTAGCCTGACTTCACTAAGAGTGACTCCGAAAAGTCCAGGAATGATTTGAAGAGGCCGGGAATGACCCGAAAGGCCAAAAAAGAGCAGGAACACTTAGAATAGTGTCCCGGAGGTATTTGACTTGAAAAATGAGGATAGGATGTGTCGAAAGGATTGACCAAGCCGTTAGGGGCAAAACGGTCGATCGGTTTGGAAAGCTACCAGGACAGACTTGGAATGTCTTAGAAAAATACTCGAGACTTGGGGACATTATTTAGAATGTTCCCAAACGTTGCCGGTTTGATACCCAGAGTCGGTGTGGTCGGAAAAAGCAACTGGCCCACTAGGGGCAAAACGGTCATTTTGCACCGGGTTTACTGAAACAGACTCGGAATGATCCGGGAAGGTAAAGGAAGGTTGAGAATACTATAAGAAGCAAACTCAGGAGATTATCGGTTTGATACCCAGAGCCGGTGTGGTCGAAAAAGGAGACCGGCCCACCAGGGACAAAATAGTCATTTTGCACCGGGTTTACCAGAACGGACTAGAAATGATCCGGAAAGATAGAGGAAAGCTGAGAATACTATAGGAAGCATTCTCGGGAGGTTACCGATTTGATACCCAGAGCCGGTGTGGTCCCCGGGGCGTTCGGATGCCTAGGAGCGAAATGGTCATCTTGACCGGAGAGTCTCGAAACTGGCTCGAAACTGACTAGAAGGCACCTAATCGTGCTGGATTGCCTTTAAGACAATCTTAGAAGGTTGGACTCACCATTCTAAAGACTCAGGTGTGTTCTCGAGAAACGTGTTGGAAAACGCCCAAGGGGCAGTTTGGTTATTTTTCACTGAAATGGGCTAGCAGGCACCGATGTTGACCTAGGTTTTGAGTGTTTCTACCACTCTGACGGCGGTCACGTGATACAGAGGTTTGTTGGCAATTCTCTATATCGACCTATTTGCGAGTATTTCCGCTACTCTGGCAGTTGTGATGTTTGCGAGTATTTTCGATACTCTGACGATTCGCGATCATTCCTGAGACTGCTTGATCTCGGGAAGCTGCTAAAGGGACTTAGCGCTTGAGAATCAACTTTCTCAAAAGGCGTGCCTAAACGGACATTTCTGCATTGGCAGGCTAGTAGGCGCCAAAGGTGGACCGTTCTACCATCTAGAGGACTTGGGTTCTCGTCCCGGTCGACAGGTTTAAAGGGACTTACGTTCCGAACAGACTTTCTTCAGAAAACGTGCCGGACCATCTTGAGGAATAAACTGTCTCGAGAGAGGGATTGGAATTGGAAAGGGTCTTATTGTCTTCAGAAAGACATGCCTAATTAGAGTAGATTTACCGTCTCGAGGAATCAACTGTCTTGAGAGAGGGATTAGAATTGGAAAGGGGTCTTATCGTCTTCGGAAAGACGCACCTGATTGGAGTTAGAAAAAGGGACTTATTGTCTTCGAAAAGACATGCCTAATTGGAGTAGATTTTTCGTCTCGAGGAATCAACTGTCTCGAGAGAGGGATTGTAATTGGAAAGGGGTCTTATCATCTTCAGAAAGACGTGCCTGATTTGGAATTGAAAAGGGGACTTACCGCCTTCGGAAAGACATACCTAATTTGGACTAGATTTACCGTCTCGAGGAATCAACTGTCTCGAGAGAGGGATTGGAATTAGAATTGGAAAGGACAATGCCCCTAAGGGCATTTTGGTCATTTTGCCTCTATTTGGGCCTGGTGGGCCCGCGAAGCGATGGACAGACAGGATTTGGATTTAGAGAGTTGGTTTCGATTGGAATATATCCATATTGACTTGAGTACAAGTCTTGACGGAGTAGAGACCGCCGAACGGTCAAAAATGGGGTGCTTACAATATTCAGCTTAGTTCACATTACGCATATATATACAGATGCATATATACATGAAACACTCCTATAAGGTTTCATCCTCAAGAATATTAAATCAATGGAGTTTAAGAATTTCAAATACATTCTTCAAACACAATCAAAGGACAAGAAGGGTTGAGTATGGTTAATATCACAAGAGCACTTCAATAACCCTCACTATGAAATGATCTACAAGGTCATACATGGATTTACCCATCTTGGGTCTAACTCAAGCTTTATACCCATTATTCTACAACATAGAGGCACTATAAGGAGAATTCTAACTGATTAAACAAAAGTGTACAAGGAAAAGAAGATGTATCATACCTTAAACACAAAATTTAGAGGATTTTCCTTCACTTTCTTTTCTATTTTCTAGCTCGCCAAACACTTTCTTCTCTAGTTTCTCTCATCTCTCTCTCTCTCTCTCTCTCTCTCTCTCGTAGCTACCCTTTCTTGTTGAATATATATTTTTTTCTTAAGATTTCTTGCTTCTTCCATACGCTTCTCCCTCTCTCTATATAGGCATCAGATAAAGGGTGCAAGCAAAAGCTAAATTACATGATAGTGATACACATGTTCTATGTTTTGTATGCATAGTAGGATGTATGCCTGTCGTGTCCAGATTTTTCGCACTCGAGGAATACTCACACAAGCGGAAAAAATGCTGTACTCTCTCGTTAGAACTCACCCTCCTAGAAGAATGAGTGCGACTAGGTTTGAATTGAAAAATTGGTTTGAATAAAGGGCTTTTGGAAAAAGAGTCGGAGTCGCCACCTAACTTGATTAAAGTGAGTTAGGTCACCTAAAAAACTAAGAATAATCCGAAGACTACACTTAGGGTTTTGGAAAACAATTTTGAAAAACATCCTCAAAAAAGGGTTTTTAAGAAAAACAGGTTGTTTGGCAACCTTTGGAAAACATTTAGCCCTTTTTGAAAAATAACTCCGTTTTGGTCTTTCGAAAACAGTGATCTAGGTTCGGAGGTTGGTTACGTGTAGGGAAGATGCACTAAGCCATCACCCTATCCCGCCCTTTCGGTACCTACATGTCAATTTACCCTAGATTCACCTATGAGAGTCTTCGACTAACTATAGTTCAATCCTACTCACTTTTGAAAAATAATGTTTGAAAAGAAACTAACATGATGCATGATATGCAAGTGTAATAGAAGAGAGAATTGAAAAATAAATTTGGAAAGAGATTTGAAAAGAAATCAATTTGATTTGAAAGAGATTTAAAATCGGATAGATTTGAAAAGTTTTGGAAATTGAAAGTAGAGATTCAAAAGTAAAAATTTTAAATTGGAAATTTGAAAATAGATTGGAAATTTGAAAAGATTGTAGAATTTGAGATTTGAAAAATGTGATGGAATTTGAAATTTGAAAGAAATTGTGACCACACCCATGAGGGTTGCTTACGTATCTTTTTGGAGGAATCAGGTCAGTCGTAGTTCAGACCGGAGTCCGATTGAAAAGAGATTGATTTGAAGAAGGAGATTGAATTGGAAGATTGAGAGATTGAATTTTGAATTAAGGATTGAAAATTGGAATTTGGAATTTCGGAATTGAAAAGATTGAATTTTGATTTGAAAAAATAGAACTTGGAAGAGAGATTTAAACTTGTTTTGGAAAGATGGAGGTTTAGGAAATCTAGACTTAAGAAAGATGAGACTTAGGAAAGACTCGAGAGTTTAAGAAAGATTGGGTTTAGGCAAGGTTCGAATTAGGAAAGTTCCGATTTAGAAAAGTTTCGAATTTGGAAAGTTTCATTTTTGGAAAGTTTTCGAAATAGGAAAATTTTGAAATTAGGAAAGCTTCAACTTAGGAAAGTTTTTGAATTAGGAAAGTTTTGAATTAAGGAAGTTTCATTTTAAGAAAAGTTTTGAAAGAGGAAAGGTTTTGAAAATAAGGAAGTTTTGAAAATAAGAAAGTTTTAAGCTTAGGAAGTTTTAGATTTGGAAAGATTTGAAGTTTTAAGAAAGTTTAGAATTTAAAAAGATTTAATTTAAGAAAGTTTTGAATTTAGAAAACTTTGAATTTGGAAAGATTTGAAATTTAAAAAGTTTAGGATGTAGAAAGTTTTAGAGTTTTAGTTTTAGAAAACCTTGAGATTTGGAAAGGTTTGAGTTTAGGAAAGGTTTGAAAAGCATAGATTTGGAGAGTTAAGATTTGGAAAAGGAGTAGGATTAGGAAAGGGTTGAATTATGAAAGATTTAAAAGTTGAGTTTTAAAATTTTGAAAAGATTTTTATGTTCAAGTTTTGGAAACTTAAGATTTAAAAAAGTGGAGGATTAGGAAGGATTTGAATTAGAAAAGATTTGGATTAGGAAGGGGTTGGATTTTGTTCCTAAAAGAGAAAGTTTGGTTTTATTTCCAAAAACGGAGGACTGGATTTAGTTTCCTAAACAGGAAGATTGGATTTGGTCAAGGATTTTCGAAAGGGAAGTTTTAGAAACCCTAAATTTGGAAAACTATAGTTTTGACGTAGAAAATAGATTTTGGAAATATGTATAGTTTTGATGTAGAAAACAAGAGGTTTTGGAAAACTAGATTTGGGACAAAGTTTGAAAACCATGTTTTTGGGAAGAAAATTAGGGTTTCCTAATTGTGGGTTCTAGGGCTTGACTTGGGCTCTAAGGAAAGAGTTTTTTAGAAAGTGCGTTTTTAGAAACGAAGGTTTTCTAGAAGGGAATCCTAGGGAGGAGTTTTTGGAAAGTGAATTTGAAGATAGAGTTTTTGAAAAGAGATTTTTAAAGAAAAGGAGTTTTTGGAAAGTGTGTTTTTGGAAATAAGTTTTTGGAAGAAAAATCCTAGAGGGGAGTTTCTAAAAGAAAGATTTTAGAAAAAGAGTTTTTGGAAAGATTTTTAGGGAGCGTTTTTCTAGGAAAGAGACCTAGGGAATGTTTTTGGAAAGTAGACTTTGAAGAGAGCGTTTTGGAAAGGAGTTGAAAAAGGGAGTTTGGAAAAATAGATTTTTGGAGGTAGTTTTTGAAAACAAATTCGGAAAGGAGAGTTTTAGGGAAGTATGTTGGAAAAGAGATTTTTAGGAAGAGAGATTTTTGAAAAGAGAGTTTTTTGGAAAGTACGAAAACGTTTCACTTTTCTAAAGCGATTCTAGCCATAAGAAGGCTAAAACCACTTTTAACCACTTTAAGAAAGTGGTTTTGAAAACAACAAGGGTTGAAAATATGGACCATGCCGGTCACTTTGAATGTAACACTTTCCTAAAGCAACTCTAGCCATGGGAAGGCTAGAATCACCCTAGGATTGTGATTTTGAAAACATGTTTTTGAAAAAGGAATTTTGATGCAATTTTGAAAACAAGTTTGAAAACGATTTTGAAGACAACTTTGGAAACGATTTTTGGAAGACGCAAGATCATGATATGCACAATACAATTTTGGGGTCGTGAACATACAAGGTTAAGGCTTCACCACATAATCAAGGGGGGCCAGACCCACGTGGTCTCTGGTTAGACTAGAAGAAAGCCCCTGACACGGTGACTCTCCAATAGCCCAATCCTACACATGGACCGGGAATCCCCTTATTTCAAGCATGCAAAGAAGAGGGGGGGGGGGGGGGAAAGAGATGGGGGATTAAAATAGAGAAACCCAAGTGGGTTAGGAGAGAGAAGAGAGAGGGGGAAGTGCGGAAATTTAAATGGAGAACCTACTTTGTATATTGTTTATTTTGCGCGCCTTGCTTTCTTCGGTCGTCGTCTTGATCTTCGTCTTCAATCTTCAAGAGCCGCCTTCAATCTTCAAACTTCATATTGCAACTCTTCAAGTCTTCGAAGGAGGGTTGAAGGTTAGTGTATGAGTGTATAGGGGTGTGTATGAGTGTATAGGAGGCTAGAGTTTAGTGTATGGTGGCTAGGGTTTGAAAAACCTAGGGTGGCTAGGGTTTAGGAGGTGCTCGAGCTCTGTATATCGAAATATATGATTTTTAGGTTGAGTTTGTGGATCCTTTTCACGTTGGAAGAGGCTCTGTATTTATAGAGGTTGGACAACACTAGCGCTTGTTGTAGTGGTGCCAGGCCAGAATTTACACTAGCGCCACTAGGTGTGGCGCCAGCCATTTAGGAAATATTTAAGGTCGGCAAACAACGTATCTTTGACTAGATTTGGGTGCCTGTACTAGTGACTACCATGCAATTTTTAGCCTGGCTTCACTAGGAGTGACTTCGGAAAGTCCAAGAATGATTTGAAGGTGCCGGAAATGACCCGGAAGGCCGGAAAGGAGCAGGAACACTTAAAATAGTGTCCTGGAGGTATTTGATTTGAGAAATGAGGATAAGATGGGTCGAAAAGGTTGACCGGGCCTTTAGGGGCAAAACGGTTAATCAGACCAGGAAACTGCCGGGACAGACTCGGACTGTCCCGGAAGAATACTTGGGATCTGGAAACATTATTCAGAATGTTCCTAGAGGTTGCCGATTTGATTCTCAGAGCCGGCGTGGTCGGAAAAGGAGACCGGCCCAATAAGGGCAAAACGGTCGTTTTTGTACCGGGTTTGCCGGAACTGACTCGGAATGATCCAGAAAGATAAAGGAAGATTGAGAATGCTATAAAAAGCAGTCTCAGAAGGTTACCAGTTTGATACCCAGAGCCGGTGTGGTTCCCGGGGCATTCGGATGCCTGGGGGCAAAATGGTCATCTTGACCGAAAAGTTTTGGAAAAGGTCCAAAGGGCAGTTTGGTCATTTTTCACTGAAGTGGGCTAACAGACACTGGTGTTGACCTAAGTTTTGAGTGTTTTTGCTACTCTGACGGCGGTCATCGTGACACAGGGGTTTGTTAGCAATTTCCTATATCGACCTATTTGTGAGTATTTCCGCTACTTTAACGGTTGTGTGAGTATTTTCGCTACTCGGACCGTCTCGAGGAATAAACTGTCTCGAGAGAGGGATTGAAAAGGGGACTTACCGTCTTCAAAAAGACGTACCTGAATTGGAACCGTCTCGAGGAATAAACTGTCTCGAGAGGGGGTTAGAAAGGGGACTTACCGTCTCCGAGAAAACATGCCTGATTTGGAACCGTCTCGAGGAATAAACTGTCTCGAGAGAGGGATTGAAAAGGGGTCTTACCGTCTTCGAAAAGACGTGCCTGAATTGGAACCGTCTCGAGGAATAAACTGACTCGAGAGAGCAATTGGAAAGGAAAGGAAAGGACAATGCCCCTAAGGGTATTTTGGTCATTTTGCCTCTATTTGGGCCGGACGGGCCCGTGAAGCGATGGACAGACAGGATTTGGACTTAGAAAATCGATTTCGATTAGAATACGCCCACAATGACTTGAAAACAAATTTGGACGGAGTGCAGACTGTCGAGTGGTAAAAAATGGGGTGCTTACAATGCCGCTCTAAGGAGTGAGAAGAGAGTTCCTTCCAATAATGTTGCACTCTTTTAAGTAACCAAGTGGGTGGCTTCATGCACGAATAAATCAAAGGTTAATTCTAAATAACCATGGTTACATCTAACTAATTAAATTATTTGGTCATATCTAATGCATTTAAAATTTAATATGGGTAATTATAAGAAATCCTTAATTAGGTATGTACACATATACATAACTCAATTAAGTAATTAAAATAACATAAAACTATAATATAGACACACAATTAAGCACAAATATCTTATAATTAAATAGCCAATTAAGATGCAAGGGTTCATGGTGTTACATCACCCTTCTGAGGACTCATTGCACATTCTCAGAAACTGCCCTAAAAGTAGAGCTATATAGTATCCTTAATCCTCAAGACTTTCATAATAAGGATGGATTACCAATTGATCAATGGATTTTTGGCAGTATGAGAGGAGAGAAAAGCAACATGAGTACTGGTATTCCATGGAACATTTTGTTCAGCTTTGTCATTTGGCATCTCTGGAAAGAAAGGAATGCTTAGGTGATACAAAATCTTGCCACCCTTGATCATGTGATTATCAGGGATTGTTTCTTTTATACGAATGATATAAATAATGCTTTTGATGGAAATTTGGATCCCATGCATCCCAAAATCCCTAAACTGATTAAATGGTCATTTTATATTGTAGGAGATACGAAGCTCAATGTAGATGGCAGTGCTAAAAGGTCCCTTAGCTCTGTTGGCTATGAAGACTTCTTTAAGAGTGATAAAGGCATTTGGTTTACTGGTTTTAAGGGAAGCGTTAGGGAAGCAACAAGCTTAACTTTGGGTTATTTTTAGGGGGTTTTGATCATTAGCGAAGAATTGCAGAGAGATTACCATTGAGTCTGACTCAGACTATGCAATCAATTTGATGAATAACAATACAGTTGTCAAACACATTCTCAAAGCACATACACTTGCAAGTTCAACCATACCCTCAGAGAGGGCAATTTTTGTGCAGATTTTCTGGCTAACTTTGGTGTCAATATGATTAAAGAGTTCATTCTTCTAGACAGGCCTCCTCTTGGACTAATTTCTCTCCTGTAAGCTGACTTGGCCAGAACTATGTTTATTAGGCTAGTTTAGTTTAATTTATTTGTGTTACTTTCCTTTGTACCAAAAAATAAAAATAAAAAACAAATGTATGGTTTTATACCTAGATTGACATTCTCTTACGATAATAATTATCTCATAGCTGAGATGCCATTTAAAATCACATGTAAATATAGGGGCAATTTAAAAAAAAATTTCAGTTATTAGATAATTATTACACAAAAAGAAAGTTAATTTAGATATGAGAACATATTTTTGCGAATATATGCAAGTCACATGACAAATTTTCATGTATTATTCTATTATATTATTAATAGAAGGTGTTGACTGATACAAATTGATAGTTTAAGGAGTCAATGTGTTATGTTTTAGAGTTTAAGGGATGTTGCTGTAATTACCCTTATATATTTTCAACCACTACATGTGTCTAATATTAAGTTATTTAACTTTAATTTTAGAGAAAAAAATATTATTAAATGAATTAGTTACAAGGTTTGAACATTTGATGATTAATCAAAACTAATTTGACCACCACATCATTTGTGTTCAATGCATGATAAATATATTTTTATTGAAAATATTTGGTATAAATGAACGGGCTTGGAAAATCTAAAATTTTATTATACAAGGATTTGCGATTTATTTTTAGGCGCGATGTCAAGCAAGGCTGGGATCAGGCCAATGCCCCTCTTGTTATTATGTAATGTAGGCCTGACTTGGCCTGCCCAATGTCCAACCCTAAGTCATAATTCTGATTTGTTGGAAGATGTGAATCAAGAGAAAGGAAGGAGAAGAAATTGTAGGTAAAGTGATTAATTTCTTCTGTTTGGTTTTGTGAAGAAAATTAAAGGAAAATAATTTTTCATTGTTTGTTTTAAATTTAAAGAGAAACGAAAAGAAAATGAAAGGGTTGCTATTTAGAAGGAAACAGAAAATTACATAAAATGAAGTGAGAAGAAGAATAAAGTTTCTATTATGTAATGGATGACCGCTTCAAATGGATGACTTGCCGCATTAACAGGTTGCTGCCTAGCAACTAACTCCCTTGCTGACATGTTCAAATTAGTATAAATATAAGGGCCCAGAGATAGTTTGAGATACAACCAAAAAAATAGAGAAAGAATAGAAATGAAGAAGTAGAGAAAAAATAGAAAGAATGGAAGTATAGGTAAATCCTCAAAGATCATGTTACATTCTATTTGGTTCTGTACTATCAATAAAGTCTTGGGTGGTCCGGAAGATCAATCCCTAATTGTTTCAGAAGAACTAATATGATAAATATTTGACAGTTTCTGAAGAACTATTTACTATACTTTGTCTGGAGTTATTTTATCTGCTTTGTATTCTTTTAACTTTATAACACGTTATCAGCATGAGTTTCTAACCACTTAAGGTAAATACTATATCTTTGTTTTTCAAGAAGGTACTTCATTTTGTATTTGTATTTAATATTCAGATGTCATGTTCCACACATAAGGTTTTTCTTTTCTTGAAAAATGTATACCAACCTAAAGTCTTGGTACATATTTTTGTGAGAAAGATATATAATATATTATAGTATGCGGGTGAATATTTAGTGAATAGTATATACTAACTATATAAATATTACTATCCCATTTTTTTTTTTTTCGAATTTCTCTTCACATGCTACTTGCTACTTTCGGGATGAAAAGTTTACAGTGTAGTTTTTTTCTCTTGAAATCCATCTAGAAGTTCTGGACATTAATGAAAAGAAATCAAGTATTCCTGAAGAATACTTATTAAGGCCTACAACCTATTTATTTTAATTTCTGCTTTAATTTAAGGTTTATAAGGATGGTTGTACGACCTATTCTTGCTTTAAGTTTTATTGCTTATCGCCTAATTTAATTTGTGTTACTTTAAATTTTCTATAACTTTAATTTCTACTGACAAATCTTATTATGGCTATTGTCTATTTTGATTTAGCACAATATTGTTATTAGAAAAGAAACGAGTGCTAGAAGACTGTAGTCTTTTCAAAAACTTATCTACCTGAAGTTGCAAGGTTATGATTTAATGCACATTGAGTTGCAATATTTTACAAGTGTTGATGCATATAATATGTATTGTGTAAATTAGCCCACAATAAAAATTATATGGAAGAAATCTTCCTGACGAAGATATGTTGAAATATACATTTGACACCTCAAACGTACTCCTGCAGTAGCAATATTGTGATCGTTAATTTAGAAAAAAATTTTGAATAATGTTTTCTGTTATCAAATAAAATAACGAGTTTTTGCTAAAAATCATCAGTTTATTTGACATGCACTATTGATGCATGGTAGTTTGATTGGTTTTATATATTTCAAAGAAGAATGTAATTGTATAATATATATATATATATATATAAATATATCAATTCATGATTAGATGGTATGGATTCAGCATAGTGCAGCCCATTGAATTAACTGTTATGATAAGTCAATTCGTTTGACTAATTTTATATCATTCCCTGAAGTGAATATAATTTTATTTGATGGTTATGAACGTTGTCACAGATGTGATTGTAATGTAATAATCTTTCAAATTATGGAGACACCCTGAAGGTTGTAAATGACACAAGAAGTGAAATAATGTGAGTAAAATAAAATAGAAAAATGTTTGTTGAATAAACCTTTCAAGAATTATGATGATGTTTCATTAGTCATGTACTTGTAGTACGATGATTAAATATTAAATAGATTTTTATAAGAGAAGTCATTTTACAATCAAACTTCATGTATATTTTACATATGAAGACATGGACTGTACCAATGACTTAATTATTTCAAAGATGAATGAAAAATATATATAGCTAGTAGATAGTGCAAAATGTCATGCCCAGATTTTTCGCACCTGAGGAATACACACAAAAGCGGAAAAAATACTGTACTTTCTCGTTAAAACTCACCCTCCTAGAAGAATGAGTGCGACTAGGTTTGACATGAAAATTGATTTGAATAAAGGGCTTTTGAAAAACATTTGGAGTCGCTACCTAACTCGATTAAGGTAAGTTAGATCACCTAAAAACTAAGCATAATCCGAAAACTACACTTAGGATTTTTGAAAACGATTTTAAAAATACTTCCTCAAGAGAGGGTTTTTAGGAAAACAGGTTGTTTGGCAACCTTTAGAAAATAATTAAGCCATTTTTGAAAATAAACTCCATTTTGATCCTTCGAAAACAATGATCTAGGTTCGGAGGTTGGTTACGTGTAGGGAAGACGCACTAAGCCATCACCCTACCCCGCCCTTGCGATACGTACATATCTATTTACCCTAGATTTACCTATGAGAGTCTTCAACTAACAAATGTTCAATCCTGTTCACTTTAGAAAATAATTTTGAAAGAATGATGCATGAGATGTAAGTGTAGGAAAAAGAGAATTGGAAAAGAAAAATTGAAGTTAGAAATTGGAAAGAAAGTTTAGAAATTGAAATTGAGGATTGAAAATAGATCTTTAGAATTGGAAGTTGGAAATAGATTATGGAATTGGAGATTTGAAAGAAGTTGTGAAAATAGAGGCTTGAAAAAGGTTGTCAAATTTGAGATTTGAAAAAGATTGTGACCGCACCTATGAGGGTTGTCTACGTATCCTTTTTGAGGAATCATATCAGTCATAATTCAGACCAGAGTCCGATAGAAAATAGAAGATTTGATATAGAAGAAGAAGTTAATTTGGAATTTGGATTTGATCTTGAATTTAGAATAGAGGATTGGAAATTGGAATTGAAGGATTAGGAAATTGATTTGGGAAGATAGAAATTTAGAAAACCTAGACTTAGAAAAGATAAGATTTAGAAAGGACTAAAGATCAAGAAAGACTTGACTCGACTTGGAAAAGTTTTGAGAAAAGATTTGACTTGAATATTAGACTCGAAAGATTAGGAAAGATTGGATTTAGGAAGAGTTCAAATTAGGAAAGGTCCGATTTAGGAAAGTTTTGGTTTAGGAAAGATATCGATTTAGGAAAGTTTCCATTTAGGAAATATTTTGAATTGTTTTAAGAAAGTTTTGAAATTGGAAAGTTTTGAATTTGGAATGTTTTGAATTTGGAATGTTTTGAAATAGGAAAGTTTTAAAAGTAAGAAAGTTTTGTTTTAGAAAAAAGGAATGTTTTTGAAATTGGAAAGATTTGAAAATTGAAAAGTTTAGAATTTAGAAAGTTTTAGATTTGGAAAGATTTGAAGTTCAGAAAGTTTGAAAATTTAGAAAGATTTGAAAAGTTAGACTTGGAGAGTTAAGATTTGGGAAAGGGATAGAACTAGGAAAGGGTTGAATTAGAAAAGATTTGAAAACTTAAAGTTTAAGGAAAGATCTAAAAGTTTAGGTTTAAAAAACTTACGGTTCAGGAAGGTAAGAGATTAGGAAGGATTTGAATTGGGAAATATTTAAACTAGGAAGAATTGAAATTCCTATTTCCTAAAACAAGGGATTGAATTTGGTTTCTAAAAGAGATGTTTTGATTTTGTTTCCAAAAATGGAGGATAGGATCTAGTTTCCTAAATGGGAATATTGGGTTTGGTTTCCTAAAGGGAAGATTGGATTTGGCATGAATTTGGAAAGATGGAGTTTTGAAAATTTTAGTTTTGGGAAGACTATAGTTTTAATGTAGAAAAGAAGTTTTGGAAATATATATAGTTTTGATATAGAAAATAAGAGGTTTTAGAAATCTAGGTTTTGAGGCAAAAATAAGGGATTGGAAATCATGTTTTTGGGAAGGAAAATTAGGATTTCTTAATCGTGGATTCTAGGATTTAACTTAGGCTCTAAGGAAAGAGTTTTTGGAAAGTGAGTTTTTTGAAAAGGAGATTTTTGGAAAGAAATCCTAAAGAGGAGTTTTTAGAAAGTGAATTTGAAAAGAGAGTTTTTAGAGAGAGGTTTTAGAAAGAAATTTTAGGAAAGAGATTTTTAGGAAGAGTTGTTTAGGAAGGGATTTTTTGAAAACAATTTTGGAAATGAGATTGGAGAGAGTTTTTAGAAAGTTCATTGGAAAAGAGGTTTTTAGAAAGAGAGGTTTTTGAAAAGAAAGTTTTTAGAAAGTCTATAAAAATATCTCACTTTTGTAAAGTGATTATAATCATAAGAAGATTAGAACCACTTTAAGATAATGGTTTTGAAAACAACAATGTTTTGAAAATATGGACCATATTGGTCACTTTAAATGTAAGACGTTCCTAAAGTAACCCTAGCCATGGAAATGCTAGAATCACTGTAGGATTGTGATTTTGAAAACAAGTTTTAGAAACAAGAAGGTTTTGATGCAAGTTTGAAAACGATGTTAATGCAAATTTGAAAACGAGCTTGAAAATGAATTTTGAAAGAATGCAAGATCATGATATGCACAATGCAAGTTGGGGTCGTGAACATACGAGGTTAAAGGCTTCACCACATATTCAAGGGGGCCGAACCCACGTGGTCTCCGGTTAGACTAAAAGAAAGCCCTCGACACGGTGACTCTCCAATAGCCTAATCCTACACATGGACCGGGAAGTCCCTTGTTTCAAGCATGCAAGAAAATGGGGGAAGAAGATGGGGGATTAAAATAGAAGAAAACCCAAGTGGGTTAGCAGAGAAAAGAGAGGGGGAAGAAGCGTAAACATAAATAAGAAGCCTGCCTTGTGTCTTCCTTATTTTGCTTAGCTTTGCGTGCTTTGCTTTGCTTGTCTTGCTTCGGTCTTCACTTCAGCCTTTCAGAATTTGTCTTCGATCTTCAAAGCTTTGTAGTTGCAGCAATCCAAGTCTTCAATGGTGGATTTGAGGCTAGTGTAAGAGTATATGAGAGTGTATGAGTGTATAGAAGGCTAGGGTTTGTGTATAGAGGCTAGAGTTTGGAAAACCTAAAGGAGACTAGGGTTTTGGGAGGCTACGAGCTCTGTATATCGAAGAGTAGGGTTTTTAGACTGAGTTTGCGGACCTCTTTCACGCTGGAGGAGGCTCTGTATTTATAGACAAGGGAATGACCCGGCGCCTGTTGCAGTGGCGCCAGGCCAAAAATCCTTCTTGCACCACTAGGAGTGGTGCCAGCCAGTTAGGAAAGTTTTAAGGTCGGCAAGCAACGTATCTTGAAAAGATTTGGGCACCTGTACTAGTGACTACCATGCAATTTTTAGCCTAGCTTCACTAGAAGTGACTCCGGAAGGTCTGGGAAGGATTTAAGGGATCGAGAATGGCCTGGAAGGCCGAAAAAGGGTAGGAACCCTTAGAATAGGGTCCTGAAGGTATTTGACCTGAAAAAGGATGACAAGAATTATCGGAAAGGTTGACCGGGCCATTAAGGGCAAAACGGTTAATCGGGCAGGAAAGCTAATGAGACGGACTCAGAATGTCCCGAAAGATGACTCGAGGTTTGGGAACATTATTTTGAATGTCCCAGGAGGTTAAGGTTTGGGAACATTATTTTGAATGTCCCAGGAGGTTACCGGTTTGATATCTAGAGCCGGTGTGACTAAAAAAAGGTGACCGACCCACTAGGAGCAAAACAGTCATTCTGCACCGGGTTTACCGGAACTGACTCGGAATGATTCGAAAAGATAAAGGAAGGTCGGGAATACTATAAAAAGCATTCTCGAGAGGTTACCGGTTTGATACCCAGAGCCGGTGTGGTCCTCAGGGCGTTCGGATGCTTAGGGACAAAATGGTCATCTTGACCGAAAAGTCTCAGAATTGGCCCGAAACTGACTAGAAGGCACCTAATCATGCCAGATTATCTCTAAGATGATCTTGGAAGGGTGGACTTACCGTTCTGAAGACTTAGGTATTATGTCAAGAAACGTGCTGAAAAATGGCCCTAGGGGCAGTTTGGTCATTTTTCACCGAAATGGGCTAGCAGGCACCGGTGTTGACTTGGGTTTTGAGTGTTTCCGCCACTCTGATGGCGGTCTCATGATACAGGGGTTTGTGGGTAATTCCCTATATTAACCTGTTTGCGAGTATTTTCGCTACTCCGATGGTTGCAATGTTTACGAGTACTTTCGCTACTCTGACAGTTTGCGATCATTCCCGAGACTACCTAATCTCGGGAAGCTGCTAAAGGGACTTAGCGCCTGAGAAGTCAACTTTCTCAGAAGGCGTGCCAAAATGAACATTTTTGCATTGGCGGGCTAGTAGGCACCAAAGGTGGATCGTTCTACCATCTCGGGGACTTGGGGTCTTGTCTCGGTCAACAGGTTTAAAGGGACTTGCCGTTCCGAAGAAACTTTCTCCTAAAATTGTGTTGAATTGGATAGACTTACTGTCTCGAGGAATCAGCTTTCTCGAGAGAGGGATCGGAATTGGAATTGAAAAAGAGGACTTACCGTATTCGGAAAGACGTGCCTGATGGAATTGGAAAAGGGACTTACCATCTTCGGAAAGATGCGCCTATGGGAATAGGAAATGGGACATACCGTCTTTGGAAAAACGTAACTACGGGATTGGATCGAAAAACGCCAATAAGGGTATTTTGGTCATTTTGCTTCTATTTGGGCCTGGTGGGCCCGCGAAGCGATAATTAGACAGGATTAGGAATAAAATTCTAGAATATGTCCATATTAACTTGAAATCAAGTCTGGATGAACTGTAGACTGCTGAGCAGTCAAAAATGGGGTGCTTACAGCTGCCCTCTTTTTTTGTCTTTGCTTGTCGAAGAAAAAAAATGATAGAGTAAGAGTCCCATGTTGACCGTTGTAAGCACCCCATTTTTGCCCACTCGGCAATCTCCAGCCCGACCGGGTTTGGTTTTGGGCATCGCCACACATGCAAGTTCAAGACGAGCCTATCAATCTATAATCCAGTCAACTGGTCGCTTCTTGGGCTCACAAGGACCCACTGAAGCCATAAGCACTATCATTCCAGGCAGCTTTCTGTAGAAACCAACGCCATCCAGGTAGCTTCCCGGGATCGGGCAATCTCGGGAACTAACGCCTCATCAAAATTCCAGACGGTTCACTTTTGGCGCTGTCGCGCCCAGATTTTTCGCACTCGAGAAATACTCACACAAGCGGGAAAAATACTGTACTCTCTCGTTAGAACTCACCCTCCTAAAAGAATGAGTGAGACTAAGTTTGAATTGAAAAATTGGTTTGAATAAAGGGCTTTTAGAAAAGATTTGGAGTCGCCACCTAACTTGATTAAGGGGAGTTAGGTCACCTAAAAACTAAGAATAATCCGAAGACTACACTTAGGGTTTTGAAAAAAATAATTTTGAAAATATCACCTCGAGAGAGGGTTTTTAAGAAAAACGGGTTGCTTGGCAACCTTTGGAAAACATTTAGTCCTTTTTAAAAAATAACTCCATTTTGGTTTTTGAAATCAGTGATCCTAGGTTCGGAGGTTGGTTACGTGTAGAGAAGACGCACTAAGCTATCATTCTACCCCGCCCTTCCGATACCTACATGTCGATCTACCCTAGATTCGCCTATGAGAGTCTTCAACTAACTATTGACTAATCCTATCCACTTTAGAAAATAATGTTTAGAAAAACATGATGCAAGATATGCAAGTGCAATAAAAGAGAGTTGATTTGGAAATAGATTTGAAAAGAAGAATTTGATTTGATTTTAGAAGAGATTTGAAAACATAGAATTGAAATTGGAAAGTTTTAGAAATTGAAAAGTGAGATTTGAAAAATAGAATTTTGGATTTGAAAATTGAAAATAAAACATAGAATTGGAAACTTGAAGAAGATTGTAGAATTGGAGATTTGAAAAGGTTTTCTAGAATTGAAAATTTGAAAAATATGGAGGAATTTGAAATTTGAAAGAAGTTGTGACCGCACCCATGAGGGTTACCTACGTATCCTTTTGGAGGAATCAAGTTAGTCGTAGTTCAGACCGGAGTCCTATTGAAAAGAGAAGATTTGATTAGGAAAAGATATTGAATTGAAAATTGGATTGGAAGATTGAGAGATTGAACTTTGATTGGAGGATTGAAAATTGGAATTTAGAATTTTGGAATTGAAAAGATTGAATTTTGATTTGAAAAGATAGAACTTGGAAGGGAGATTTAGACTTATTTTGGAAAGATGGAAGTTTAAGAAACCTAGACTTTAGGAAAAAGACTTAGGAAAGATTTGACTCGAGATTAGGAAAGATTAAATTTAGGAAATGTTTGAATTAGGAAAGGTCTGATTTAGGAAAGTTTCGAGTTAGGAAAGTTTCATTTTTGGGAAAGTTTCAAATTAAGAAAGTTTTGAATTAGGAAAGTGTCGTCTTAAGAAAGTTTTGATTTGGAAAGTTCCTCTTTAGGAAAGTTTTCGAAATAAGAAAGTTTTGAAATTAGGGAAGTTTTGAAATAGGGAAATTTTGAAAATTGGAAAGTTTAGAAAACAAGAAAGTTTTGAAAATAAAAAAGTTTTGAGTTTAGAAAGTTTTGGAATTTGGAAAGATTTGAAATTTAGAAAGTTTTAAAGCCTTGGAAAATCTTGAGATTAAGAAAGGTTTGAGTTTAAGAAAAATTTGAAAGCTTAGATTTGAAAAGTTGAGATTTGGAAAGGGGTAGAATTAGGAAATAGTGGAGTTAGGAAGGATGTGGAAATTGAGTTTTAAAATTTGGGAAAGATTTTTATTTTCAAGTTTTGGAAACTTAAGACTTAGGAAAGGAGAAGTTTAGGAAAGACTTGAATTATGAAAGATTTAGATTAGGAAGGCATTGGATTTGGTTTCTGAAAGAGAAAGTTTGATTTCGTTTCCAAAAACGGAGGATTGGATCTGGTTTCTTAAACGGGTAAATTAGATTTAGTTTCCTAAAGGGAAGATAAGATTTGGCAAGGATTTGGAAAGGGAGATTCTAGAAACCCTAGATTTGAAAGTGCAGAATTTTAACGTAGAAAAGAGGTTTTGGAAATGTGTATAGTTTGAGTGTAGAAATCGAGAGATTTTGGAAACCTAGGTTTGGGGCAAAGTTTTGAAAATCATGTTTTTAGAAAGAAAATTAAAGTTTCCTAATTGTGAGTTCTAGGGCTTGACTTGGGCTCTAAGGAAAGAGGATTTTTGGAAAGTGCGTGTTTGGAAACGAAGGTTTTCTAGAAGAGAATCCTAGGGAGGAGTTTTTAGAAAGTGAATTTGAAGATAGAATTTTTGGGAAAAGATTTTAAAGAGAAGGAGTTTTTAGAAATTGTGTTTTTTGGAAATGAAGGTTTTAGAAGGAAAATCCTAGAGGGAAATTTCTAGAAGGAAGATTTTGGAAAGAGAGTTTTTAGAAAAAAATTTAGGGAGCGTTTTTGGAAAGTGGATTTTGGGGAGAGCATTTTGGAAAGGTGTTGAAAAAGGAGGTGTTGAAAAAAAATAAATTTTTGAAAAGATTTTTTAGAAAACAACTTTGGAAAGAGGAACTTTTTGAAAAGCACGTTGGAAAAGAGATTTTTAAGAGAAGGGATTTGGAAAGAGAGTTTTTGGAAGGTATAAAAACATCTCACTTTTCTAAAGCAATTCTAGCCATAGGAAGGCTAGAACCACTTTAAGAAAGTGGTTTTGAAAACAACGAAGGTTGAAAATATGGACCATGTTGGTCACTTTAAATGTAACACTTTCCTAAAGCAATCATAGCTATGAAAAAGCTAGAATCACCCTAGGATTGTGATTTTGAAAACAAGTTTTTGAAAAGGGAATTTTGATGTAATTTTGGAAACAAATTTGAAAACAATTTTGAAAACGAGTTTGAAAACGATTTTTGGAAGATGCATGATAATGATATGCACAACGCAATTTTGGGGTCGTGAACATACAAGGTTAAGGCTTCACCACATAATCAAGGGGGGCCAGACCCACGTGGTCTCTGATTAGACTAGAAGAAAGCCCCGGACACGGTGACTCTCCAATAGTCTAATCCTACACATGGACCGGGAGTCCCCTTGTTTCAAGCATGCAAAGAAAGGGGAGAAAAGAGATGGGGGATTAAAATAGAGAAAACCCAAGTGGGTTAGGAGAGAGAATAGAGAGGGGGAAGTGAGGAAATTTAAACGGAAAGCCTACCTTGTATCTTGTTTATTTTGCGTGCCTTGCTTTCTTCAGTCTTCGTCTTGATCTTCGTCTTCAATCTTCAAGAGCCGCCTTCAATCTTCAAACTTCATATTGCAACTCTTCAAGTCTTCGAAGGAGGGTTGAAGGTTAGTGTATGAGTGTATGCGGGTGTGTATGAGTGTATAGGAGGCTAGGGTTTAGTGTATGGTGGCTAGGGTTTGGAAAACCTAAGAAGGCTAGGGTTTAGGGAGTGTTCGAGCTCTGTATATCGAATTATATGATTTTTAGATTGAGTTTGCGGATCCTTTTCACGTTGGAGGAGGCTCTATATTTATAGAGGTTGGACAAACTTGGCGCCTGTTGCAATGGCGCCAGGGCCAAATTGCTCTTGGCGCCACTAGTAGTGGCGCCAGCCAGCTAGGAAACTTTTTAAGTCGGCAAGCAACGTATCTTTGACTAGATTTGAGCGCCTGTACTAGTGACTACCATGCAATTTTTAGCCTAGCTTCCCTAGGAGTGACTCTAGAAAGTCCGGGAATGATTTGAAGAAGCCGGGAATGGCCCGGAAGGCTGGAAAAGAGAAGGAACACTTAAAATAGTGTCCTGGAGGTATTTGACTTGAAAAATGAGGATAAGATGGGTCAGAAAGGTTGACCGGGCTTTTAGGGGCAAAACGGTCAATCGGACCGAAAAACTGCTGGGACAGGCTCAGGTTGTCCCAGAAGAAGACTTGGGATTTGGAAACATTATTTAGAATGTTTCCAAAGATTGCCGGTTTGATACCTAAAGCCGGTGTGGTCAGAAGAGGTGACCGGCCCACCAAGGGCAAAACGGTCATTTCGCACCGGGTTTGCCGGAACGGACTCGGAATGATCCAGAAGGATAGAGGAAGGTTGAGAATACTATAAAAAGTAATCTCAGATGATTACCGGTTTGATACCTAGAGCCGGTGTGGTCGAAAAAGGAGACTGGCCCATCAGGGGTAAAATGGTCATTTTATACCGCGTTGGCCGGAACTGACTCAGAATGATCTGGAAAGATAAGGAAAGGTTGAGAATACTATAAGAGGCATTCTCGGGAAGTTACTAAAGGGGCCCTGATTGGAACCGTCTCGAGGAATAAACTGTCTCGAGAGAGGGATTAGAAAGGGGACTTATTGTCTTCGAAAAGACCTGCCTGGTTTGGAACCGTCTCTAGGAATAAACTATCTCAAGAGAGGGATTGGAAAGGGAACTTACCGTCTTTGAAAAGACGTGCCTGATTTGGAATCGTCTCGAGGAATAAGCTGTCTCGAGAGAGGGATTGGAAAAGGGACTTATCGTCTTCGGAAAGACGTGCCTGATTTGGAACCGTCTCGAAGAATAAATTGTCTCGAGAGAGGGATTGGAAAGGGGACTTATCGTCTTCAGAAAGACGTGCCTGATTTGGAACCGTCTCAAGGAATAAACTGTCTCAAGAGAGGAATTGGAAAGAGGACTTATTGTCTTTGGAAAAACGTGCATGATTTGGAACCGTCTCGAGCAATAAACTATCTCGAGAGAGGGATTGGAAAGGGGACTTACCGTCTTCGAAAAGACGTGCCTGATTTGGAACCGTCTCGAGGAATAAACTATCTCAAGAGAGGGATTGGAAAGGGGACTTATCATCTTCGGAAAGACGTGCCTGATTTGGAACCGTCTCGAGGAATAAACTGTCTCGAGAGAGGGATTGGAAAGGGGAGTTACCGTCTTCGAAAAGACGTGCCTGATTTGGAACCGTCTCGAGGAATAAACTTTCTCGAGAGAGGGATTGGAAAGGGGACTTACCATCTTCAAACAGACGTGCCTGATTTAGAACCGACTCGAGGAATAAACTGTCTCGAGAGAAGGATTGGGAAGAACAATGCCCCTACGGGTATTTTGGTCATTTTGCCTCTATTTGGGCCTGGTGGGCCTGAGAAGCGATGGACAGACGGGATTTGAACTTAAAAAGTTGGTTTCGATTGGAATATGTCCATATTGACTTGAGTACAAGCCTGGACGGAATGTAGACTATCGAGGGGTAAAAAATGGGGTGCTTACAAGGGCTCACTAGCCCGCCAACGTAGAATGTCCGTCATTTGGTAATTCTCCGAGACCAGGCGTTCTCAAAGACCAACACCACCCTTCCAAGTAGCTTTCTAGGACCAAGCATTCTTAAGAACCAACACCACCCCTACAGATAGTTTTCTAAGACCAGACGTTCTTAAAGATCAACATCGCACAGGTAGTTTTCCGAGACCAGGCGATCTTGGGAACCAACACCGAGGTCAACACAGACGTCTGCTAGCCCGACTCGGTGAAAAATGACCAAGCCTGCCCCTTGGGCCTCCAGGCACGTTTGAAGAAAGTTTAAAATCCCTCAAAATGATAAGTCCATCCTTCCAAAATGTTGTTAAACCATTAAGCATCCCCTACACGCCATTTGGTCCTATTCCGGCTCGGTCTGGTCAAAATGTCGGTTTTGCCCCTGAACGCCTCAGCACCGCACAAACCCCACCAAACGGTAAAAGACTCTCCCAAAACCATCCCTGAACAACCCTACACGCTTAACACAACACACCAAACCATTTCTAACCATTTCCAGCCAATCCTGGCCCAAATTGACCATTTGCCCCTGGCAATCCAAATATGCCTCGAGACAACACCAGTCCTGGGATTTCAAGTGAAGGGTTTCACCATATACCCTTGTTTAACCCAAGGAGGACCCTACGACATTAAACGCTCACGACTCGATAAAACTCGCTTGGAGCGTCTCGCAGACTCTCCACCTAAATTATCTTTCCCCCTGATTTCGAGGTTATAATGCACCGTCAACTGACTTGAGAAATGCGTAAATTAGGGAATTCTCGAAAGCTCATTCATAGATCTTTCCATCGATACGGCTCGATTGAATAGATCGCTTCCTGAAGCTTTCCATCATACGGTGCTAAAACTATAACTTTCAGCAACCCTTGGAGCGTCTCGCAGACGCTCCACTAAAGTTGACTTTTTTTCTGATTCTCTAATCAAAACGCACCATCAAATGACTTGAGAAATGTGTAAATCTGGGAATTCCCAAAATTATTTTCAAAATACTTTCCATCGGTACGATTTGATCAAAAAAATCGCTTCCCGAAGACCTTGATCATACAATATGAAAACAGCTATTTTCGAATACCCTCGGAGCATATCACAAACGCTCCGCAAACATTTCCTTTTTACACACTTCCCAAGATGATATCTCACGCTTCCAAACATAATTCAAACTTTCTGAAAGCATGAAAGTTCATGAGAAACACCAAGAGAACACCGTGGGTGCAACCGATTCTCCCGAAACCTTCCTGGTTGGCGCAATTGTCGAGGTAAAGTTTGGACGAACCTTCCCGGCGATGGAGCGTATGCTACATGCGCTCAAATTTTGATCAGGTCGACCAACTTTCGATCAACAGTCGAGATTTATCCAGTACACAGGGTGCCACTGTCATTCTGGCAATGGAACAATACCTGCACATGTCCTACATACGCCAGGTTAACCTAACTCTAGTTCACTCATCTTAGGTTAACCTAACCCTAAGTCATCCTAACCTTAGGTTAACCCTACCCTAGTTAGTTAACCCTAGGTCACCTTAACCTTAGGTAGTTAACCATAGGTCATCTTAACCCTAGGTTAACCTAATCCAAGTTAGTCAACCTTAGGTCACCCTTAACCCTAAGTCATCCTAACCTTAGGTTAACCCTACCCTAGTTAGTTAACCCTAAGTCACCTTAACCTTAGGTTAACCCAACCTTAGTTAGTTAACCATAGGTCATCTTAACCCTAGGTTAACCTAACCCAAATTAGTCAACCTTAGGTCACCCCTAACCCTAAGCCAACCTAACCTAGGTTAGTATACTTCAAGGCTCCAACTCTTGAACCCTTTTCCAAATAATCACTCAATTTTAAACCATCCTCATAACCCATTTTTTCAAAACTTTTTACTCCCTTGATTTCAAAAAACCAACTCCATAAACTCTTCTAATGTTCTTACACTCCATCTTCAAGGCATTTCTAAAAAGATTTTCAAAAGGTCACAAACCTAAGGTGTCCCTAGCCCTCTCATGGTTAGGCATTCCAAGGACAAGTGATAAATCAAGAACAACCTCTAAGGTTGTCCATATTAGGATTCCAAACGTTTAGCCATTTCCAAAAACCACTTTTAAAAATTAATTCATCAAAAAATTTCTAAAATCATGCGTCCAAGGTTTTCAGAACAAGACTTCAAAAACACTTCCAAGTTATCTTGAGTCGTGCCAAAGCATTTTTTCAAAACTCCCTTAAGTTGATCCAAAAACTTTTTCAAAATACTCCACCATCCAATTTCAAGTCAAAACTTTCAAGACCACAAAGAGTCTTCAACTTCCAAGATCACAAAGAGTCTTCAACTTCCAAAGACCTCAAAGTGCCTTAAACTTTTCCAAAGACCTCCAAGTGTCTTAAACTTTTCCAAAAACTCCAAAGTATCTTCAAAACTTCCGAAGGCCCTAATGCGCCTATTTTCTGTCGGGCTCTCGCCCGAACAACGAATGACCTGATTCTCACCAAATGAGATACGTAGGCAACCTAAAATGGTGCGGTCATAACTTTTATTTCAACTGCAATCCCTTTTCCAAAAATTCCAATTAATTCAAAATTTCTATTCCAAACTCTTTCGAAACCCCCATTATTTTTAAACTTCTTCCAAAAACTTGCATCATGTATCATTCATCCGAAAAGTGATGACTAAACCCCGTTTTCAAAATTCTAAAGTGGATATTAAGTGGATAATGGTAACCGGTTATTCTAGTGAGTAAACAAAGGGTGATTAGACATGTAAGTACCGAAAGGGCGGGGCAAGGTGATAATTTTAGGATATCTTCTCTACACGTAACCAACCTCCGAACCATAGATTTCTGTTTTCAAATGACCAAAATGGAGTTATTTTCTAAAAGGGCTTAAATCTTTCCAAAGGTTGCCAAACAACCTATTTTCTTAAAAACCCTCTCTTGAGGGAGTTTTCAAAACCATTTTCAAAAACACTAAGTTTAGTCTTTGGATTAACGCTTAGTTTTAGGTGCCCTAACTCACCTTAATCAAGTTAGGTGGCGACTCCTATTTTTCTAAAAAGCCGTTAGTCAAACTAATTTTCAAACCTAGTCACATTTGTCCTTTTAGGAAGATGAGTTCTAGTAACAGTGTTCCATGCTTTTTGTCTCCAAGCCGAAAGGACCTTGGATACCCAAAAACCGGGGCTCAACAATCGTGAGGCGGTTGGAGGGACGGACTTCGAAAATTTGTGGACAACGGGGGTTCGAAAATGGATATTGGGTCCAAAAGACCTTCGAAAACGAGTTTTGGTAGGAAAAAGGGCAAAACTGCCCAGAATTGGCCACTGGCACCACTAGCAGTGGCGCCAAGGAACTGGTATTCTTAAAGTCCTCACACTTAAAATTAAAACTTCTAGTTATGACTTAGGACCCGGCAATATCCCTTTTTCCATTATTTATCGAATCCACCTCAAAGCCATGACTACACTTATAGATCCACGTTGTAAGATCACAAGCCCCAAAGGCGAAACACTCCTTATTTATACGAATAATGACTCCAATATTAGTACTCCCAAGACCATACGTTGGGAAGATGTTAATCTCCCATTAGAATGGACTTTAGACAATGAAGTTCCATCTACAACCATAGAAAACAAAAATTTAGAATATCGTTGGAAGGTTATCCATTGGAAGTAACCCATTGGTTTTCAGTAGTGGTAATAACATTAAGTTGGTCAAAATAATTAGAATAATATTCAAACCAGTCAAAGAAACTTAAATAAATTTTGTTATTTTGAACAAACTGATAGTATTCTTCACGTATAGGAAGGCGAGCAATTTCATCAAAGGTTTTTAAAAACCAATTCTTCTTTTGTATATTTTGGGGAGAATTAAAATCACGAACTAAAATAGATTTGTCAAAAATAAATTATTGTTCTATCATGTTTATTTGAGGATCAAGAGGAGGATCTGGAAGCATTTGAGATAGTGTGGGAGATTGGGAAAAATCATCTTGTGTATAAATAGGTTGTGCAACATTAGAAGTTGTGACAGATTGTAAGACAGGAGATCTAAAATGCATTGAAGAAGAAGGGACAGAGGAAAAAGAACTCCTAGGCCACTGGCACCACTAGCATTTTGATTGTTATCCCGGATATGTTGTATGTCTCCAAGATACTGGTATTCTTAAAGTCCTCACACTTAAAATTAAAACTTCTGGTTATGACTTAGGACCCGGCAATATCCCTTTTTCCATTATTTATCGAATCCACCTCAAAGCCATGACTACACTTATAGATCCACGTTGTAAGATTACAAGCCCCAAAGGCGAAACACTCCTTATTTATACGAATAGTGACTCCAATATTAGTACTCCCAAGACCATACGTTGGGAAGATGTTAATCTCCCATTAGAATGGACTTTAGACAATGAAGTTCCATCTACAACCATAGAAAACAAAAATTTAGAATATATTCATGAAAGCACTGATGGCAGTGTTCGTATCAAATTCACCAATACTTCGGCAGGGTCGTCTCAACCACGATTCTCAGATGTTGGATCATCTGCTAGCACTCAATTTCAATCTTTCCCACCTAGGAGTTCTTTTTCCTCTGTCCCTTCTTCTTCAATGCATTTTAGATCTCCTGTCTTACAATCTGTCACAACTTCTAAAAATACTAGCCTACAAAACCGCTATGAAACCAATAACACTAAAAATTATTATCCCCGTCCTACTCTTCCTGATATGCAATATGAAGAAAAAAATCAATTCACTCAAGCTGCTTATCATGGTGGTACCATTTATGAATGGAATTTTGATGGTATGACTGAATATCATATTCTTAACAAACTCCAAGAAATGACAATGGTTGCTTTAGCCTACAAAACTAAACAAAAATATTCTGATTTTGCTGTTGCTCAAGCTTTAGTTGCTGGTTTTACTGGTCATCTTAAAGGATGGTGGGATCATTTTCTCACCTCTAGTGAACGTACTAAAATCCTTACTGCAATCAAAACTGATTCAAATGGTACACCCATCAAAACTGAAGACAATCAAACAATTGAAGATGCAGTTAGTACCCTTATCTTTTCCATTTCTAGGCACTTCTTAGGGCGTCCTTCCAAAGTCCAAGCTGTTACCTCTGAAATCCTCAATAATCTTAGATGTCCAAAACTTCAAGATTTCTGTTGGTATAAAGATGTTTTCTTAACTAAAGTTATGTTACGTGATGATTGCCGTCAAACACATTGGAAAGAAAAATTTTTAGATGATCTTCCCAAACTATTTTCTCAAAAAGTTAAAGACAAACTCAAAGAAAACAACAATGGCGTTGTCCCTTATGAACAACTCACTTATGGTGACTTAATTAATGCCATCCAAACCCAAGGTTTTGAACTTTGTACCAACTTCAAACTTAACCAACAATTACAAAAGGATTTAGCCACTTCCAAACGTGAATTAGGTACCTTTTGCCAACAATTTGGATTTGAAAATACCACACAAATCATACCCCCTTCCCGACGTAAACCTCGCACTACTTCTGCACGACGATTCTTTCGAAAACCCAAACCAAGTTCTAATGTTTTTTTACCAGAAACCCCATGCACAACCTCCTGTAAAAACTTCTTCTCCATCTAAACCTAAACATGTTTCTAAACACACACCAGAAAAGTCCCCACATGTTACAAATGTGGTAAAGTTGGCCATTATAAAAATCAGTGTCGAATGAATCAAAAAATTAATTCCTTAGATATTGATGAAACACTTAAACAACAACTTATGCATTTATTCTTAAACTCTGATGCTTCTGATAATCCTTCCCTCTCTGATGATGCATTACAAATAGATGAAATTGTATCCCAATCTTCTTCTGACGAAGACGAACCTCATACTTCTTCTTCTTCCCCTGAACCTGACCAAATTATAAAAACCAATTGTCAATATCCAACCACACGTACTATTAATGTTATTACAAAAGAACAAGAATTACTTCTTGATGTTATAGATAAAATTTCTGATCCTCAAGTTAAAAAAGATTATTTACTCCAACTTAAACAAAGTTTAACTTCTGCTGACAAACCTACCCAAGATATTTCATTATTAAATAACCCTTATAATCTTAATGATATTCTCAAGAGATTTGATCAAACTTCTAAGTCTTCCCCTATAACTATTCAAGACTTACAAACTGAAATCAACGCTGTGAAAAAAGAATTACGTGATTTAAAACTTGAACATAATATTTCCAAAATTAATCTTGATAATCTTAAGAATCAAGTGTTATTACTTCAACACTCTTCCTCTTCTTCTAGCCAGCCTAATATTCCCAATCCTACAGATATTTTCTTACTTTCCCAAATCTCTTATCAAAAATGGAATGTCAAAATTACCCTTGTTGTTAACCAAGAATTTAGATTTGACACTATTGCCCTTTTTGACTCTGGTGCAGATCTTAATTGTATTCAAGAAGGTTTGATCCCTACTAAATATTTTGAAAAAACACGTGAACGTCTCTCTGCTGCTAGTGGAACTCCACTCCAAATACAATATAAACTTTCTACTGCTCATATTTGCAATAATAATATATGTATCAAAACTCCATTTGTACTTGTCAAAAACCTTTCCAGGGAAGTTATATTAGGGACTCCTTTCCTTAGTCTTCTACAACCCTTTCAAGTTACTACTAAAGGTATCACTACTACTCTTAATAATAATCAAATTATTTTCCCCTTTGTAAGTCCTCCTCGTACCAAAGATCTCAATACTTTAAAAAATTTTGCTATTTCCCATAAAACTCTCAATCTTATCATTCGAAAAGAAAAACACTTATTATTTTTAAAAGAAGAAAAAATTAATACTCAAATTGAACGTAGCTTACAAAATGGTACTTTACAATTAGCCATCGGTAAATTTTTAACCAAATTACAACAAGAAGTTTGTTCTGATGTACCCAATGCTTTCTGGTCTAGGCACAAACATGTTGTTACTTTACCTTATGCTTCTGATTTTTCTAATGCCAAAATTCCTACCAAAGCTCGTCCAATCCAAATGAACCATGAACTTTTTGAATATTGTAAAAAAGAAATTCAGGATTTACTTGATAAAAAATTAATTCGCCCTAGTAGATCTCCATGGAGTTGTGGTGCCTTTTATAGTTATAAAAATGCTGAGATTGAACGAGGTGCTCCCCGTTTAGTAATTAATTATAAACCTCTAAATGATGCTCTTCAATGGATTCGGTATCCTATTCCCAATAAAAAAGATCTTCTTCAACGTCTCTGTCATGCAAAAATCTTCTCAAAATTTGATATGAAATCTGATTTTTGGCAAATTTAATTAGCTGAACAAGATTGATACAAAACTGCATTTACTTTACCTTTTGGACATTATGAATGGAATGTAATGCCATTCGGTTTAAAAAATGCTCCCTCTGAATTTCAAAAAATTATGAACGATATTTTCAATCCCCATTCTCAATTCACAATTATTTATATTGATGATGTTTTGATTTTTTCCAATTCTATTATTCAACACTAGACACATCTTGAACAATTCTTCAAAATTGTTAAACACACTGGTTTAGTTCTTTCTGCAAAGAAAATTAGTTTATTTCAAACTCGTGTCAGGTTCTTAGGACATTATATTTATCAAGGTACAATTACCCCTATTGAAAGATCTGTCCAATTTGCTAATAAATTTCCTGATAAAATTAAAGATAAAAATCAATTGCAAAGGTTTTTAGGAAGTCTCAATTATGTCTCTGACTTTTATCCCAATTTAAGTCAAATTGCTGCTCCTCTCAGGCAACGTCTTAAGAAAGACCCTCCTGCTTGGTCTAATGAACATACTAAGACCGTTCAAACTCTTAAGCAATACGTTCAAACCCTGCCTTGTCTCACCCTAGCCAATCCTACTGCTTTTAAAATAGTTGAAACAGATGCCTCTGACATAGGTTATGGTGGTATTCTTAAACAAGTCCTCAATAACAAAGAACAATTAGTTAGGTTTACCTCGGGTACCTGGAATCCTACTCAAAAGAATTATAGCACTATTAAAAAGGAATTATTAACAATTGTTTTATGTATTTTCAAATTTCAAAGTGATTTGTTAAATCAAGAATTTTTACTTCGTATTGATTGTCAAGCTGCCAAAAATATTATTTTTAAAGATGTAGAAAATATAGCTTCTAAGCAAATCTTTGCTAGATGGCAAGCTATTCTTTCTGTTTTTGATTTTAAAATCGCTTACATTAAAGGCACTGATAATTCACTTCCAGATTTTCTTACTCGAGAATTCTTACAGGGAGATTCACACCATGCCTCCTAAACCCAGTCGAGATCCCGGCAAAGCCCCTGCTCAAACTCAACCCAAAACCAAAGCTTCTTATGCCATGAAACCAATTCCTCTCCAAACACTTCCTCCCATGTCTCCCAGTGATTGGTATAACCAAACACTTATTGACCAAACTCAACAATTATCTCAAACTTATGCTCAAACTACTGCCATTCCCCAACAACAACAAGTGGTGGCTCCTCGCCCCTCTACTACTTCTTCTGTGGTGGCTTCTCGCCCCACTTCTTCTTCTTCTTCTATGGTGGCTAATAACCCCATAGTCAAATCTAAATATTTTCTCAAAACTCAATGCGAACAAACTATTGTTCTTTTGGAAAATCAAACATGGAATGAGAATCCATTTCAAATTCCTCCTAGAGTGTTTGCCCCGAACACACACTTTCTCCAAATCTCCCATTTACATACCCAACAATTTTATGAATTTATCCTCATTGAAACTGATTCCATTTCCCTCAAAAATCATTATAATCCTGATCAAACCCACATTGCCTATTCTACTGTTTACATTAACCAAATCTTAACCCAAGAACAAAGGGGGCCTCATCCTCTCCGTCCCCGCCGTTTTTCGGAAGTTTACAACCCTCCTACTTTCAATTATTATGATTACCAGCAAGCCTGGTTCAATACTTTTTTTTTTCAAAATCCCAAATTTAGTCACTCTTGGATGTTTACCTTCAAAAAGGACTTTCCTTTCATTTTTCTAAATTGGTTCTTTTCCTGGTGGACTCACTTTGGGTCCGTACCTCAAATTTTTCCTCCATCTATCCATGAAGCATTCCTACTTTATCAAACCCAATTCAAACCTGATCGGGCTTTATCCAAATTCTGTTGCATTTTACCCTTTATGATTCAATTTTCTATTCCATGAATTTGTGCTTGGAACTATACCATTATTTCTCAAAATTCCTTTTCCTATCTTGCCCGAAGCTTTCAGGTCAAATGGTGGGATAATTGGCCGGCCGCCCAAACTGTCACCTCTCAAACAGTCCACAAATTCTTCCAACAACACCCAGCCATTGCTATGGCATCTGATCCCCAATTTCTCCTCAATCGTAACCAATTAATTCCTCAATTAGCTGCAGCCAAATCCAAGAAGGAACTTCGCCAACACTTGCTTGAAACCTTATCATCTCTCTCTGATAGTGATGATGAGGCTTCTCCATCCAACCCAGATCAAGATTCTCAAGTATCTTCTACAGATCTTGCCCAAGATAATGAAGACGACTGTTTTGGCATTTTCACTCCAGTCAAAACTCGCTCCAAAAGTCGACAGGAAGTAATCAAAGCAAGACAGACACCCCACTGATCAAGCCATCAACTTTCGGCGCTCTTCCGACAAATTTCAGCAAAAGTCAACACTGCTACAGTAAAAGCGACTTTTACTGTTCACTATTCACTATTCACAAGAGACAAACAACTTTCAGCCACCGACAGTTCCTGTTTCAACAGTTCCAGTCTGGCAACCGACAAACCGGCACTATTTCAACAGTTCCAGTTTTCCTTTTCTGTCTATTTAAGCACTGACTCTCCCATTTGGAGAGCAGGCCAAATTTTGTCCAACCTCTCTCTCTCTCTCTCTCTAGAATTCTTCTGTAATCAAGATCTCAAGTTCAAGTATCAGTGATTTCCAGATATTACCTGGTAATCTTCAAATGTCTATGTAATTTTCAATTTGTTTATGTAATTTTATTTTCAATCTTCAATTTCAATTTCAAGATTCAATGCTGCAAAATCTAGTATTAATAATTATTTGCTTGTTCATTTTGTTCTTTTATTTTATGATTATACCGCCTTATTGGCTGGTTTTAATTGCTTTCATTATTTATTATTTGTTATAAGCTGCAAACAACGTCTGGTTGACCCTCTGGGCGTGCCTATAAATCGTTGAGGCTTACTAATTCTCTTCTTTTATCTTATGATTATACCGCCTTATTGGCCGGTTTTAATTGCTTTCACTTACTACCTGGGTTAGTAATGGTATCAGATAAAATGGACAGTAAGTATAATCATAAGATAAAACAAGTATTTAGATTACTTTGCCAAAGGCGCCACTCCTAGTGGTGTCAGGCCTAGGAACAAAACCAGAAAATTTTCTGGTTTGAACACCCGCGGGATTTTGAAGAGTTTGTGGAAGATTGAGAGTCTTTGTGCGGAAATTGACTTGAACCTTGAAGGGGCACTTCTTAGGGATCACGGGTGATTGCCGAAAGTAGACGCCGCCGTCAGAAAAGTCACCAGAAGAGAAGATTCCGCCAGAGAACTCCAAAAAGTGAGTTTTCAATTTTCTGTTGATTTTGATGTATAGAATTCTGTTTGAGTTATGTAAATAGTGAAAATTAATGTTTTGATATGTTTTGAACATTATGGTGATGTTATTTTTGCATTTTGGTGTTTGTTGGATTGAATTTAAGTGATTTTACATGATTATGTGAAGAGGGTTTTTTGTAGGAATTGAGAATTTGTTCCTACAGGCTTGGGCATTGGGTTTTCTGGCTAGATTTTTATGCCATGTGCATTAGAAAAATGTGTTTAACAATCGTGTGAATTTTTGTGATTTTTTAAAAATTTGGTGAATTTTTGATTTTTTTAAAAATAGGAAAATACTTAAAAAATTAGAAAAATGGAAAAACTTAAGAAATTGATGAATTTTTTAGAGTTTAAAATTTTGAAAAATGTAGGAAATTTTTAAAAAACATTTGAAATGATTTTGAGAAATTTTAGGATAACTTTGAAAACCATTGATTTATTGAAAAAATAAAACATGTGTTTTGAAAATTTCAAAAAATTGAAAAGTGTGCGCTGATGCTGATGTTATGTGATTATAATGTTGTAAAGTACACAGTTTGTGTTTTGTGTTGATGTCGTGGGTGTTGTAGGGACTATTTTTAAACGAAACTCTGTAGAAATTTTTAAAAATTAGGGAAAGAGTTGGAAAAGGTTTAGAAATAAAATATTTTCGAAATAAAAAGACAAAAAACCCTTTTGACTTGAAGTTCGAAAATCATAAGGTGTCGGAATTTCGTTTTGACTTATCATTTGAAATCTTTTTATCATTTTTTATTGTTTGTGATTTATTTTATTTTACTTTATTATGTTATTATTTATCTGCATGTACGGTATATTAACACCTCTTACCTTGGCTTACCTTTTTAGGATGGCAGATACGGGTGATGATGGTTCTGAGAGGAGGCGTCGCTCAAGGAAGGCTGGTGGGACAGAATCCACTGGTGATTCCAGTCGATCCAGAGGTAGCCGACAATTTACCGGACGGGCCTCTTCAAGTCAGACCGGACAGGGGAGTAGACCACCTATCAACCCCTTTCCTCCGGTTGAGCAAGCCTTTACGGAGGTGATTGGTGCTGAGGAGGAGGTACCGGGCCTTGGGGATCAGGTAACCGGTTATGGGAGAGCTTCCTCCAGACATAGGCAAATGGATGCTGACTTGGGTGACCTGGAGGTACCGAACATCCCACCACTCAAGGATCTTGCTTATCACCCCAGCGTATATTCTAGACAGCATTTACCCCCTCCTTGGATACACACAGGTTTTAGAGGGGCTGTTCATCAGGTCTTCATGACCATGCAGCAGGTTGCTCCATCATATCGTGCCTTCTTAGCTAAGATCGGATTTGGAGCCATCATGGGATTACTAGCTAACTGCCTGAACCGACATTTGGTACTAGCGTTGGTTGAGCGGTGGTTTGGAGAGACCGGGACCTTCCATTTTGTCCGCTTCGAGTTAGGTCCCACTCCCTTGGATTGGGCGATCATCACAGGGCTTTCTTTCGTTAGCCGACGGATCACTCTACAGTCAGTCAGTAGAGACAAGGCATGCATTCTGCTGGACTTGTCTCCTCCTGAGCGTTCTGTCTTCCCAGTCTCTTGGCTTAGTCAGAATGATTGTACCTTTGCTGCTGAGCCATTGCCTGCCAGGCAAGACATTATGAGACAGCGACTTGTTTTGTACATCATCTTTAGCTGCTTCTGCAACAACAACAAGTCGCTTATGCCTTTTTGTTTAGTGAACATAGTAGCTGATCTTGGGGCTTTATCGGAGCTAAATTGGGGGTCCTTCTCCTTTGGCTGCTTCCTTCAATCGATGCGGGTCCGGACTTCTTCCCGTTGGGGCAGCATGACTAGTTTCTGGCCCTTCCTTATCTGGTGGAGCTATGAGTACCTGCCAGTTCGTTACCCTACAGTTGTCGAGGACGACCTTTATCCACGTACTTTGAGGTGGGCGCGTGACCAAGTGGCCCAACGATCGGAGATTACTGACTTTATGATGCTACTGATGAACCTAGAGTTGATTGAGGTGAGAGATGTGACTTGGCGACCCTTCATTGGATCAGTTCATTATGAGACGGTCCAGTACTTGGTCCCGTTGTCCTTGTCGAGGGCTGCTTTTCTCATTGGATCAGTTCATTACCGACTTTCTTCTTTTTTTTTTTTTGAATATGTATGCACATACTAGAAATATGTTAACTAACAGAATGACAAGAGGTGCTGTCGAACTTGGTATCTTTGGAATGGTAACTCCTTCCTTTTTGGGGGGCTTGACCTCTCCGTTGGCTCAACCTTACCTTGATTGGATGATAGCACTTCGCACCTTTGTCAAACTTTTGATCGCCTTCGGCTCTCTACCTCGGGGTTAGTGTATATGATTATTGAGCTGAAACTCTCAACTCTCGGGGTTTTAGCAATAGCTTACCTGACCTTCAGCAAAGCGATAAGCGGCTAGTCCTTTCAATCCGAGGAGACTTTGCTTTAGGACCATAATGTAGGCTAGGTTATGGGGTTTTCGAAACGATGGGATATGTAAGCTCAGATTCAATGTTGTTTTCAACAGGGTTTAGATCCGTACCATCCTTGACTCTTTTTCTTCAAGTAAGGTTAGCATCTTTTTTTTTTTTTTAGCTTCGGCAGTGTATCTAGCTCATTTAGATCAAGCAATTTTTTTTCAATCAGAGTGGACTTTAGTAGGGTTGTAATGTAGGCTATGGTTTTGAGATTTTGCAAGAAAGGGTAAAGGCTCAAAACCTATTATTTCTACTGAGTTTCTTTGTAACCTAGGATCACTTTTGAATTTCCTTCTTGCTTTTATTATATACCTTCTCAGGGTGAAAATGACTTTTTTCTTTCACCCTTTCTATATACTTCTTGAGATAAACATGACTCTCTTCTCTTTCAATCTTCTTATTATGCTTTTGAAGATGACTCAATCATGGTTTTCTTCAGGCCTTTCCTTAGAGAGATTTTTTTTGGCCTTTTGCCCCTTGGCAACTCTTTTATTTCGTTTTGTCCTTTTTATCTTTTTTCTTTCTATGGAACGAGTAATTCTACCATCCCTTTTTTCTTTAAACCTTTTCCTTAGCAATTTAACCCAATGTGGGCGGTGATCCCTAGGTTGGGGTTTTCTCGAAAGATAAATGGCTCAACGGGTTTGGCAAAGGGTTACTTTTAACTGTATGGGAAATGAAATGAGGGTCTCTCTTCACTTTGATTAGATTGTTTGATCTATAGAGCTTTCGATACTATCCTAGCATGATAGAGGTGAATACCATTCCTAGAGTTCTCAACTATTGTCTGCCCTGTGTGAGGAGGACAGTCTTGGATCGGGGTTGACAAAGAAAATTTTCGCTTTCCATGAGACACTAGGAGTTAAGCAAAGGGAATATAAGCTTTTATTATTATTATTACTATTTTTCTTTATATATTGGGAAATGAAAGATGGCTCTCCTTCACTTTAATAATCTAGCCACACATCGCTTAGCTTCAGAGTCTTGCAAGTGTTGCCTTTGGGTAGTTTCCTCACTCATCTTTATCCTCTCTCTGTGGAAAGCTGATCATTTGGCGAGTGGTTAACTCATGCTATCTTCCCTTCAAGTCGGATCATTCCATAAGATAAATCATGCCCCGCCCCTTGCGTAGAAAGTAGTTACCATTCACAAGAGACATACAAGATAGCAGCAATGAATAAGAGGACTATCATTTGATTATTATCGTCATTTTTATGAAAAGCATAAAGTTCTTGAGCAGTAAGAAAATGTGAACATCTATTTAAAGACAGGGAGTAAAAGGGATAAAAAGAAAGTGGGTTAAAACACCCCTCTCTTGTACGCTCTTGATGGGATTCCTGTTTTAGTAAGGCCTCGGGACAATGCCCACATCTTCAATACTCCATTCGGGGTTCAGGTCCTTGGCTAAGGCAAGATAGGCGAAGGCTCTGGACATGTCGATGGTGCTGTCAGTAGCTTTATTGATCTCTTTCTCGTTCTTTGCAATAAGTCCTTCTGTAAATAGGGTGGCTAGTTCACCTCTTTCTAACTCGAATGGCTCTGTCTATTCTCTTGGCTCTTTTAGCCCCCAGCCCATGTCTTCATAGTTGTACTCAGTTGCGGGCCAAGGGTTTTCCAGCAAGTGACTTTCAGCTACTGCATACTTCGAGTGTAGAAACTCATCACCCCATCCATCGGCAATTATGCTTTCGATATGTTCTTCCTTCGGGAACATTGGCTCCTCAATGGGCCAGTCAGAAGTGTCAGGCACCTCATCAGGGTTATAGAGACAAATCAGGCACAATGGGAGATCCTCCTCCTAGCCATCTTCTTCATTGGTCTCCCAATCGTCCTCATAACCTTCGGCCTCAAGCTCGTCAAACTTTCCCTTGCCTTCCATTTCTACTAATATCATGTTGACGGTGTGATCCGGCAGAGGGTTAGTGGTTATATTGGGGGTCGGAGCAGGTTTTATCAGCTGCAGATGAATGGTCTTGTTGTCGATCAAGTCTTGAATTTTGTACCTGAGTGCGAAGCAGCTTTCGGTGTCGTGCCCTTGGCCACTCGAATGGTATTCACATGTAAGGGTGGCATTAAAGGTTAGGGGTAGAGGGCTTGGCAATGGGCAAGCAGGCATGGGCTTCAGGATATTGTTCTTCAATAAGTTATGGTAGACCTTAGTTTGGGTGTAAGCTAAGATGTCGAAGGTACGGATGCGTCGAGCAGGTCTATTAAAGTTGGGTCGTGCTCCAACGGGGCCATAATTAGAGGTTGGAATAGGTATTATTAAGATGGGTAAGGGCAGGACAGGGTGTGATTGTAGTGGTGGACGATATTGGGGTGGTTGGCCAGGCAAGATGACAGACACTTTGCTTTCCTTCCTGACTGTTCCCTTTGTAGTAGCCATTCCCTTGGCTATGTTGGTGGTACTTTCTCCAGTCTTGGCGTAGGGGTCCGTAATCCTCCCTGTCTTGTGGCCGTTTTCTATCATCCCCCCCTGCATGATGAGCTCGGAGAAGCTTTTCCTTACACTTATGCAGAGCTTCTCATAGTATATACCTCGAAAAGTGTGCACAAACAGTTATACGCACTCTTTCTCTTCCAATGGGGGATTGACTTGTGTGGCAGCTTCTCTCCATCTTAAGGCATACTTCTTAAAGCTTTCCTTTTCACTCTTGCTCATAGTCATCAAGGACCATCGGTCAGAGGTGAGATCAATATTATGACGATATTGGGCTTTAAATGCATTGACCAGCTCGATCCAGGTTGTGATCTTCCTTAGGTCCAGACGAGTAAACTATTATAGAGCAGACCCCGTGAGGCTGTGTTGGAATAGCTGCATGAGGAGCTTCGGATCATTGCCGTGACCACTTAGCGCTCCAGCATAGAGACGAAGATGAGCGACGGGGTTACCAGTGCCGTCATACTTCTGGAAGTCAGGCATTTTGAACCTAGCGAGTCTCAGGTGGTCAGGAAAGAAACATAACTGGTCATAAGTAGTGAACTCATAAGTGTCATGGCCATGGAGACTTCGTAATGAATCCTCTAACCCTTGGATTTTCAGACTGAAAGGGTCTAGGGGGGCCTTCTTTATAACAGGTGAAAGTAATATGGTCTTGTCCTCTTCAGCGTTGATCCCTTTGGCATCTTCCTTATTCCTCCCCGCATTATCAAACTATAGCACGATCCTTTGATTAGCGGGTCTGGGTTCCTTTGACGAAGTCATGGATGATGATAGGACTGTAGCAGTATCTTTCATATCATGAGTTTGCATCTCATCCATCTGGGTCCTCATTTCGTTGACCTCTTCCCGAGAGACTTGAGATGATTCTTCAGGGTTAGCAGCCATCAATGATGCTCTTTGCCTAGTGATAATGGGATCCCTAGGTGGATGTTGCCCCTTCTTGGGAGTAATATTGACTCAATGCAGGGTGACCTCTGTAAATAAAAAGGAAGAAAGAAAAAGATAAAAACACAAACCGCAAGTCAGTTTCTGATTTTTAGGGAGTTTCATACAATACATGTCCTAGGGTGCCCTTCTTTAGGAGGGAAACTAAGCATGATGTATTGGCTTACTTTTGGAGATAGGGGATTGCCCCTGTATACAGATGTCTTACCGTCAACTGGGAACCTTTCCTTCGTTCATGCATTTATCCACTCACTCATTCGCGGAAAATGAAGAAATACATTTAACTTCGGGTTTATGATATAAAATTATTGAAATACATTTTAACAGGTGGAGAGGGAGCATGTTTCTTTGGAATTTCTGTCGATCTAATTTTACATAAGAAATCATAAACTACTCTTGAGTCTCCGGATCTGCCTTCCTTGGATTCAATGTTGAGGAGGTCACTGAGAGACTTTGTTGATCGATTGCCCCTTGTCTTCTTGGCAATCCTACCTCCATGATCATAGAGGGATTGGGGCCCCTCTTATGGAATGAATTGAGGTGCATGCCATGAGTCCTTAGGGTTACGTGAGAACCCTTAGGGTTTAGGTAGGTTTAATGCAAGGGAGAGTGAACTAGGTGTCACTCTCTTTGGGTTGATCATATGCATGAGAATGCAGTGACTTGAGTTACTTGGAACTCTTGTCTTGACATGGAATACGGGATGCATGAAAATGGACGAATAGAGTATAAGGAAAGAGAATACAGTTGAAGTACATATGCACGTATAAGCAGTTAGACAGGCATTATAACAGTAATAATACAGTCATTATAACAATAGGAATAGACAAGTATGAATGAAAAGTAAGAGCAAGTCGCGCTTTCCTCCATGATTTTGAAAAACGGTGCGCGTTTCTTAAATCCGGCAGAGGTTCGGCTATGCATGGTGTCTATATGAGCATGAGGTTGAGGGTTGACTAATGCGTCCTAAAAAGGCTCAGTCCCCGGATCTTCAAACCTAGGCCCACTCCTCGAAGTGGTGCCATGATCGGTTGGTGATCTGAGCGGGGGAACCATCAAGAGGTCGTAGGCGAAGAAACTGACACAGCATCTTGCCCACAACTAATATACCGTTCCCCCTTTCTAACTAGAAAGGTCATATCAAGGTAAAAATGAAAGTATGCATAATGCAGATGCACATGCAATGTGTGTGTGATTTTTGAAAGCGGAGGAAAAAACCCAACAACTCCCATTCATCATGTTCATCACATTCATGCATAATAGTTAATAACATAAAATTGCAAATAAAAGCCCACCTACAAAACAAAGATGCAAGAGTTAGTATGTGGATGACAAACTTAATATAAGATAATATGAATAAATGCATATTTTTTGAAAACAATTTCGAAAGTTTGGTTTTAAAAATTTAAAGTGAATAGGATTGAACAAGTTAATTGAAGACTCTATATGGGTAAAGGGTAAAGAGACATGACTACGGCCTAACCCTCTATGTGTCCCCAATGGAGTAACCAGCTGTCGCACCCAGATTTTTTGCACTCGAGGAATACACACACAAGCGGGAAAAACACTGTACTCTCTCGTTAGAACTCACCCTCCTAGAAGAATGAGTGCGACTAGGTTTGAATTGAAAATTGATTTGAATAAAGGGCTTTTGGAAAACATTTGGAGTCGTCACCTAACTCGATTAAGGTGAGTTAAGTCACCTAAATCTAAGCATAATCCAAAAATCACACTTAGGGTTTTTGAAAACGATTTTAAAAATGCTACCTCAACAGAGGGTTTTTAGGAAAACAAGTTGTTTGGCAACCTTTAGAAAATAATTAAGCCCTTTCTGGAAATAAACTCCATTTTGGTCCTTCGAAAATAGTGATCTAGGTTCGGAGGTTGGTTACGTGTAGGAAAGACGCACTAAGCCATCACCCTACCCTGCCCTTGCGGGACCTACATATCTATTTACCCTAGATTCACCTATAAGAATCTTCAACTAACATATGTTCAATCCTATTCACTTTAGAAAACAATTTTGAAAAGAATAATGCATGAGATGTAAGTGCAAGAAAAAGAGAATTGAAAAATAGATTTAGAAAAGAAAAATTGAAGTTTGAAATTGGAAAGAAAGTTTAAAAATTGAAATTGAGGATTGAAAATAGATCTTTAGAATTGGAAGTTGGAAATAGATTATGGAATTGGAGATTTGAAAGAAGTTGTGAAAATAGAGGCTTGAAAAAGGTTGTGGAATTTGAGATTTGAAAAAGGTTGTGACCGCACCCATGAGGGTTGCTTACGTATCCTTTTTAAGGAATCATGTCAGTCGTAGTTCAGACCAGAGTCCAATAGAAAATAGAAGATTTAATATAGAAGAAGAAATTGAATTGGAATTTGGATTTGATCTTGAATTTAGAATAGAGGATTGGAAATTGGAATTGAAGGATTAGGAAATTGATTTGGGAAGATAGAAATTTAGAAAACCTAGACTTAGGAAAGATAAGATTTAGAAAGGACTTGAGATCAAGAAAGACTTGACTCGACTTGGAAATATTTTAAGAAAATATTTGACTTGAATATTAGACTCGGAAGATTAGGAAAGATTGGATTTAAGAAGGGTTCGAATTAGGAAATGTCCGATTTAGGAAAGTTTCGTTTTAGGAAAGTTTCATTTTAGGAAAGTTTTGGTTTAGGAAAGATTTCGATTTAGGAAAGTTTTGATTTAGGAAATATTTTGAATTGTTTTACGGAAATTTTGAAATTGGAAAGTTTTGAATTTGGAATGTTTTGAAGTAAGGAAGTTTTGTTTTTGGAAAAAGGAATGTTTTTGAAATAGGAAAAGGTTTGAAATAGGAAAGATTTGAAAGTTGGAAAGTTTAGAATTTAGAAAGTTTCGAATTTAAAAAGTTTTAGATTTGGAAAGATTTGAAATTTAGAAAGTTTGAAAGTTTAGAAAGATTTGAAAAGTTAGATTTGGAGAGTTAAGATTTGGGAAAGGAATGGAACTAGGAAAGGGTTGAATTAGAAAAGATTTGAAAACTTAAAGTTTAAGGAAAGATCTAAAAGTTTAGGTTTAGGAAACTTATGGTTCAGAAAGGTAGGAGATTAGGAAGGATTTGAATTGGGAAATATTTAGCCTAGAAAGGATTAAGATTCCTATTTCCTAAAACAAGGGATTGGATTTGGTTTCTAAAAGAGATGTTTTGATTTTGTTTCCAAAAACGGAGGATAGGATCTAGTTTCCTAAATGGAAAGATTAGGTTTGGTTTCCTAAAGGGAATATTGGATTTGGTATGAATTTGGAAAGACGGAGTTTTGAAAATTTTAGTTTTGGGAAGACTATAGTTTTGATATAGAAAAGGGGTTTTGGAAATATATATAGTTTTGATGTAGAAAACAAGAGGTTTTGGAAACCTAGGTTTTGAGGCAAAAATAAGGGATTGGAAATCATGTTTTTGGGAAGGAAAATTAGGGTTTCTTAATCGTGGATTCTAGGATTTAACTTAGGCTCTAAGGAAAGAGTTTTTGGAAAGTGAGTTTTTTGAATTGGAGATTTTTGGAAAACAATCCTAAAGATGAGTTTTTAGAAAGTGAATTTGAAAAGAGAGTTTTTAGAGAAAGAGGTTTTAGGAAGAGTTTCTAGGAAAAGATTTTAGGAAAGAGATTTTTGGGAAAAGTTGTTTAGGAAGGGATTTTTTGAAAACAATTTTGGAAAGGAGATTGGAGAGAGTTTTTAAAAAATCCGTTGGAAAAAAGGTTTTTAGAAAGAGAGGTTTTGGAAAAGAAAGTTTTTAGAAAGTCTATAAAAATATCTCACTTTTCTAAATTAATTCTAACCATAAGAAAGTTAGAACCACTTTAAGATAATGGTTTTGAAAACAACAATGTTTTGAAAATATGGACCATATTGGTCTTTAAATGTAAGATTTTTCTAAAGCAACCCTAGCCATGGAAATGCTAGAATCACCGTAGGATTGTGATTTTGAAAACAAAAAGGTTTTAATGCAAGTTTGAAAACGATGTTGATGCAAATTTTAAAAACGAGTTTGAAAACGAATTTTGGAAGAATGTAAAATCATAATATGCACAATGCAAGTTGGGGTCGTGAAGATATAAGGTTAAAGACTTCACCACATAATCAAGGGGGCCGAACCCACGTGGCCTCCGGTTAGACTAAAAGAAAGCCCCCGACACGGTGACTCTCCAATAGCCTAATCCTACACATGGACCGGGAAGTCCCTTGTTTCAAGCATGCAAGAAAATGGAGAAAGAAGATGGGGAATTAAAATAGAAGAAAACCCAAGTGGGTTAGCAGAGAGAAGAGAGGGGGAAGATGCGTGAACTTAAATAAGAAGCCTGCCTTGTGTCTTCTTTATTTTGTTTAGCTTTGCGTGCTTTGCTGCGCTTTTCTTGTCTTGCTTCGGTCTTCACTTCTACCTTCTAGAGTTTGTCTTCGATCTTCAAAGCTTTATAGTTGCAGCAATCCAAGTCTTCAGTGGAGGGTTTGAGGCTAGTGTATGAGTATATGAGAGTGTATAAGTGTATAGGAGGCTAGGGTTTGTATATGAAGGCTAGGGTTTGGAAAACCTAAAGGAGACTAGGGTTTTGGGAGACTACGAGCTCTGTATATCGAAGAATAGGGTTTTTAGACTGAGTTTGCGAACCTCTTTCACGCTGGAGGAGGCTTTGTATTTATAGACAAGGGAATGACCTACCGCCTGTTGCAGTGGCGCCGGGCCAAAAATCCTTTTGGCGCCACTAGGAGTGGCGCAAGGCCAAATATTGGCTTGGGGCCACTACTAGTGGCGCCAGCCAATTAGGAAAGTTTTAAGGTCGGAAAGCAACGTATCTTGAGAAGATTTGAGCGCCTGTACTAGTGACTACCGTGCAATTTTTAGCCTGGCTTCACTAAAAGTGACTCTGGAAGGTCCGGGAAGGATTTAAGGGACCGGATATTTGACCTAAAAAAGGATGACAAGAATTGTCGGAAAGGTTGACCGGGCTATTAGGGGCAAAACAGTCAATCAGGCAGGAAAGCTACCGAGTTGGACTCAGAATATCTTGAAAGAAGACTCGAGGTTTGGGAACATTATTTAGAATGTCCTAGAAGGTTACCAGTTTGATATCTAGAGCCGGTGTTGCTAGAAAAAAGCGACCGACCCACCAAGGGCAAAACGGTCATTCTGCACCGGGTTTATCGGAACTGACTCGGAATGATCCAAAAAGATAAAGGAAGGTCGGGAATACTATAAAAATCATTCTAGGGAGGTTACCGGTTTGATACCCAGAGCCGGTGTAGTCTCCGGGGCATTCGGATGTCTAGGGGCAAAATGGTTATCTTAACCGGAAAGCCTCAGAATTGGCCCGAAATTGACTAGAATGCACCTAATCATGCCGGATCATCTCTAAGATGATCTTGGAAGAGTGGACTTACCATTCTGAAGACTTAGGTATTATCTCGAGAAACATGCCGGAAAATGGCCCTGGGGGCAATTTGGTCATTTTTCACCAAAGTGGGCTAGCAAGCACCGATGTTGACCTAAGTTTTGAGTGCTTCCGCCACTCTGAAGGCGGTCTCGTGATACAGGGGTTTGTTGGTAATTTCCTATATCGACTTGCTTGCGAGTATTTTCACTACTCTAACGGTTGCGATGTTGACTAGTACTTCCGCTACTTTGACGGTTCGCGATCATTCCTGAGACTGCCTGATCTCAGGAAGCTCCTAAAGGGACTTAGAGCATGAGAAGTCAACTTTCTCGAAAGGCGTGCTGAAATGGACATTTCTGCATTGGCGGGCTAGCAGGCACCAAAGGTGGACCATTCTACCATCTCAAGGACTTGGGGTCTCGTCTCGGTCGACAGGTTTAAAGGGACTTACCGTTTCAAAGAAACTTTATCCGGAAAACGTGCCGAATTGGATAGACTTATCGTCTCGAGAAATCAGCTTTCTCGAAAGAGGGATTGGAATTGGAATTAGAAAAAGGGACTTACCGTCTTCAGAAAGACGTGCTTGATGGAATTAGAAAGGGGACTTACCGTCTTCGAAAAGACACACCTATGGGAATAGGAAAGGGGACTTACCGTCTTCAAAAAAACGTGCCTACGAGATCAGACTGAACAACGCCCCCAAGGGCATTTTCGTCATTTTGCTTCTATTTGGGCCTGGTGGGCCCATGAAGCGATGATTAGACAGGATTAGGGCTAGAATTCTAGAATATGTCCATATTGACTTGAAATCAAATCTGGACAGACTGTAGACTACGGAGAGGTCAAAAATGGGGTACTTACACAAAACACACACAATTATTTGAAAGAAAAATATTTTTATAACTTAACATTAGCTTAAATTAATGTTAAGATAATATCAGGCACTGCAAAACTGATTAAAGGCTCCAGAAGAGTTAAGCTGTAAAAGAGTTATGCTCTAAAACAGCTAACATAATGTGCCCAAGATAAACAAAACTCTATATTGATGATGCATTCTATCCTACTAAAAATACAAGAAATATGCTCAAATCTTACAGATGTTTTTACTTTATTTGTATTATTTTCATGCTAGGAGCATATGCTGGAAAGTAATATAGAAATTACGGTAAGAAATATATTTTTGTTTACACTTTTTTTTTTTCATGCCAGAAGCATATAATAGAGAAACTTGTTACTTTTCTTCTAGGTTATATTATGTATACTATAAAAAATTATGAGATAACCTGAAGTGATACAACATAAGTGTTTTTAACCCAATACATCTTTATATTATGGATTACCTACAGTGAAAGCATCTGAAGTGATGCACCAGAAGTGATTTGACAACAAATTTTTTTTATATTTTGGCATGATCTTCTTGGTCATTTGGGATTAACAATAATACATTTAATAATTGACAATTTTCATGGACATCCACTAAAAAAAACAGAAAATTCTTTTTACCAAACCATTATTTGCTTGCTTAGTGAGACTAATATATACGGATAGTCATTTTGATAAGTCAGTTTTTCCACCATTGGAGAGAGATAAAACGTAACGTGAGATCAGTTGAAATGCTGTGAAAATGTCTCATCTAAATCATCGGACAAGTCAATGTGAATATGAAATTCACAAAATTATTTACTTGAAAATGTCTCATTTTGATCATCAGACAAGTCGATGTAAATGTAAAATTCACAAAATTATTTACTTGTATACGATTGCAAATACATTATCTGAAGTATTCACCAACACAAAGAATATAATCAAATCATATCGATACCAGTTGCTAATACTCTAGCATATATTGATATCCTTATAGGACAATTTTTAATATAGTAGCACATGATTTCAAAGTGTCTGAAACGTAGGAGTTCTGTCGATGCAAAAGACAAAAGTCTCAGAAAGATAAAAACACAACAAAATGTGCAAATTGGTATTTTTGGAAAAAACCATAATATCTAACTTCTTGAAGAATGAACTCTTGACGAGCAATTTCCAGAAGAGATAAGAAATTATAATAATTTCTATAATTCCTGAAGAAGAAAATGAACCTCCAACAGAGAAATCTCCATCATCTAAACTTTTTGAAGAATCTCCTATAATAGAATCCCTAGAAGAGGAATCTCTTGAAGGGATGCTCCTTGCAGAGAAAGTGGTACTTGAAAATAATAAGATCTCAATGAACAATATTGTGAATGCAAGAGAATGATGGAACATAAATGATAATGTTGTCGATAACATATTTTTATTTAAAATTCCTCTTGCAATTACTAGAAATAATGAAAAGACTGAAGCATAGACAATCAACAAATGTCGATGTTGATATAATCGATCAAAATGGAAAGAAACTAAATTTATTAGCATAACGTAAAGTATTTGGACTTGTAGTCCAAGCATCAAAAGATGAAGATGCTAGACCTGTAGTCTAAACAATAGAAGATGATGGACCTATAGTCCAAATACCAGAAGACGTAAAGTATTTAGAGCAATAGTCCAAACACCCGAACATGTAGAACATGTTAGAAATAAATGAGTATTTGCGCTATGAGAAAAATGAAATAGTGCAATATAAAACACGACTCGTACCATAAGATTTCTCGCAGAGACCTGGTATTGACTACAATGAAAAATATTATTCTATAAGTATGCAATTACATTCGTATACTTGAGTAGTTTATTAGTCTCAAAAGCACTAAATATGTATCTAATGAATGTATTACAACATGTTCATACGGTGGATTAGGTATACATATGAAAATTCCTAAAAGATTTAAAAAAAAATGCTTGAAGCAAATGATTTAAAACCTCAAAAGTTATATTATATTAACTTCCAAAGGTATTTGTAAGGGTTAAGATAATTTGGACGTAGATTGTACAATTGTCCCAGTAAATATCTTTGATATATTCTCACTATTATTTGTCTATGCATTTTTATCTGAATATAAAATTACTAATATTGCAATTAATGTTGATATTTTTGAATATTATTGACACTCTTGAAGATATTGCAAATGCTACTAGTTATTTCATAAATAAAGTTGAAATGAAAAATCTTCATAGAATAAAATATTGTCTTGTAAACTGGGCATTATTAGAAAGGATTCTCATTCATAAGTCGATGTATACAGAAAAAGTTTTATATTGATAAGTCTCATCCATTGAGTTCTCCAATAGTTGTTCGATCATCAGATGTACAGAAAGATTCTTTCCATCCTCGAGAAGATGGTGAAAAACTTTTCAGCCCTAAAGTACCATATCTTAGTACAATCGGTGCTCTTATATATCTTGCAAATTGCACAAGACATAATATTACATTTTTTGTTAACTTATTGGCAATATATAGTTTTGCACCAATGCAAAAATATTAGAAAGGAATTAAGCATATATTTCGTTATCAACGAGGGACAACTGATATGGATTTATTCTATTCAAATGAGTCACAACCTGAATTAATTGGCTATGCAGAAGCCAACTACCTTTTTGATCCTCATAAAGCTTGGTCGCAAATTGGGAATGTATTTAGTTATGATAACACTGTTATATCATGACGATCTGTCAAGCAAATATTAATTGCGACTTCTTCAAATCATTCCGAGATAATTGTAATTCATGAAGTAAGCCGAGAGTGCATCTGGATGAGATCTATGATTCAACATATTTAAGAAAGTTACGAATTATCTACAGTCAAATATATCTCGATAACATTATACGAAAATAATATAGGTTGTACTGCACAAATTAAGGGAGGCTACATCAAAGATAACAAAACGAAACATATTTCTCCAAAATTCTTTTATACACATGAGCTCCAGAAAAGTAGTGATTTAATGTTCAATAAATACGTTCAAGTAATAATTTGCCAGATTTATTTACTGAAGCACTACGAACCGCAATATTTGAGAAACTGTGCATGACATTAGTATGCGTCGTCTCAAAAATCTTTCATGAAGCAAAGAAAACTCTTATTGAACATGGGGAGTTAATTACTATACACTTTTTCTTTTGCTAAGGTTTTTCTCACTAAGTTTTTCTAGCAAGGTTTTAATAAGACAGTTTTTAACATATCCAACAAAATATATATTGTACTATATTGCGGTCATCTAATGGGGAGCATTATGTAATAGATGACTGCGTCAAATGGATGACTTGCCACCTCAAAAGGTTGCCGCCTCACAATTGAATCCGTTGCCAACGCTCCGAATTAGTATAAATATAGGAGCCCAGAGATAGTTTGAGACACAACCAAAAAATAGATAAATAATAAAAATGAATAAATAGAGAAAAAATAGAAAGAAGGGAAGTATATGTAAATCCTAAAAAATCATGTTGTATTTTATTTGGTGCTGTACTATTAATAAAATCTTAGATAGTCTCAAAGATCAACCTTTAATTGTTTCAGAAAAACTAATATGATAAATATTTAACAGTTCTTGAAGAACTATTTATTATACTTTGTCTTAAGTTATTTTATCTCCTTTATATTCTTTTAGTTTTATAATAATTTCTTTATTTTTCTTTAATTTTTTTTCTCTCTCCTCCTAAACTAGAAATCAAACAAAGGAAGGAGAAAAAAAAGTTATTATTTTCTTTTCTTTTTCCTTCCTTTCCTAAACATCCAAACAGACTGTAAAATGTGGAACGAGAACCCAAACATGTACACGCAAGTGTCAAATGAAGAAGATGAATTGATGTTATTCATTTTTAATCTTAGAACTGCGTTACTTAGCTCACTAAGTCTACGGTTCAAACTCTAGCAGCCTCTTTGCAAAATATATAATGACGTTTCTCTTTGTACCAAAAAAAATATATTTACTACAATTCTAATCAAAACAGATAATCTTTTTGATAGGTAATTACTTTCTGTTATAAATTATTTGGTGTTGCACTCAACAAAAATCGATTTTTTCACTATGAATTTTGAAAATAAGAAGCCAACATTGTAGATATGGTGACATATCCTACATATTATAATACAATGATTATTAATTATAAAAATGACACTGTGCAATCATTCTGGTAATATTTTTAGGAAATTTTTTTCTAAGATCAAACACATCTATATATACATATACATGTTCGTTTTTCTGAGACTTCTATTTTAAGCTTGTTCACAAAGGAAAATGAGCTATTAGGATCAGATGCATGAGAGAGAGAGGCTATTGAAACTTTCAGCAGTGCACACTCACCGGCGGGCCTTTAAGCTTCTGGCTTTGTTGGCTGGGCCCTGGAGGGTCTTACGGATGACCCTCGAATTTCCATGCATGTTTAAGAAGGATCTGGCTCCTCTCCAATTCTAGCCGGAACCAGAGATTTCAGTTCAATGCATAATTTTGCAACTTATTATTAAATCCAAAATTGATGGTCTACAAACAAACTGCATTGTCAATACGAGTTTGACGACCTAAATACATTGCATCAAAATATATTTTAATATGTTTTGGGTTAATATAAAAAAAACTTTTACAATCATTTCTCACACATTGTTAAAACTCAAAATCTATGGTCTACAAATTGCCACGTCATTATGGGATTGAAGACTTTACTACATTCCGCCGAAATATATCTCAATCTGTTTTGAGTTTAATCTAAAGATTTAGTGATTTGGGTTTAAATTTTGGCAAACATAAGACCTTGCTACAATAATGTGATATACTTCTATTACAATTGTTTGGGAGTTCAATAAAACCAGTTATTGCTGATGGTCTGCCTTGGTTAGGTTCTCCCACATCCTAAACAAAAAAAAAAAATGTATATCAGTAGCAATTCTATTGCAATATTTTGGGAGTTCAATAAAACCAATTATTGTTGATGGTGTATATTAGTAGCCATACATTAATTCAAATGATTTTCTATTTTCAGTTATTCGTATAAGGTGAAGGCAAGTAAAAAAAAAGTGTAACCACCCTAATTTGTGTTGGTGTGTCTTGAACCCCACATCAAAAGTTTGCATTAAAAATTATGAGTACATAAATAAGAGCAATGAATGATAACTTCTGGACCAGCCGTTTTAGGTGAGTTAGGGAGTTATGTTTGATCTTGAATTTGTGGAAGGAAAAAATAAAGAAGGCAAATGAAGTGAAAAAGTCTAAATTACTCTTATCTTGTTTGGTTGGATTAGAACAATGAGAAGAAAATAAATAGACATTTATTCATAAAGAATAATAAATAAAAAAAAGGCCAGTTGGGAAAAAACAAAAATTGTAGAGAAATTGATTTTACCATAATGAACCGTATCGGTTTTAGTCATCACAGCTTAGTAGCCCTCCAAAAGAACGTGCAACAAAGAATTTCTTGTTTTCAAATCATGAATTGTGTAAATTTATGGAATTATATTTTTATAATTTGGTCTACTTAAATAGGTAGGTAATGGCAGGCAAAACAATTACAAAGAATATCAAAACAAGGAAAAAACAGAAAAAAAAAAAAAAAAAAAAGCTCTTCCAAATAAAAAACCGCTCCAAGCATCCAATTGTGTAGTGAAAGCAAAATCTGGTGAGAAACCAAGAACATATATCATTTCTGTTTTCTGAACCATCATGAAAATTTTTTTTGAACCTTGGCTTATTCACAGCTAAAATACTACTTACATGATACATACTTTCATTAGAGCCTTTCCAGAATTCAATTACATTTGAAAAAGAAAATCTTGTGCTTAATTGTCATAAATGTAACTTCCTATAGACAATAAAATTATTTAACAAATTTTTTCTACTAAATGCATAATCATAAATATTTCTAAAATATCCACAGAACAATATATATATATATATATATATATCTTAAAGTTGTGTTAATCCCTAGCAATTAGCATCATCTCCTCTTTCTTGAGTCGGAAAAAGGGGTACATTTGAAGCCTAAATATACATTTTAAATGCTATGTTCAAGTATCCCAATTGTGCACTACCATTTTTGTTTCCCTGAAGAAAACACAGCCATCCAAATTAATTCCCCTCACATATTAATTGAAACGACAGTGTTTCCAGATTCTGAATCTATTTGGCTATGAACAGAAGAAAATACTGATAAAAAAGAAAACCATTGGTGTCTCCCACATTGTGTGCTCCACCTAAGTGAGCCTTGTAAGTCTCCAACACTTCAAAAATTGGGTCCTTTTGGCGCATCGGTTTGCACTTCTTTGGTCCTTGGTGCGGATGTGCGGCTGTTCCAAGACAAAAAAAAAAAAAAAAAAAAACCCCTCTCTCTCAACAGAGGAAAAAGAAAAATACAGAAAGCAGATTTCTAAGGACTACCAGTCGGTTTTTCTTGGTCACTATTTTTAGAACAAATAGCAGTTATAGGTAAATCAGCAAACACCTACAAAACCTTTAGTCACCAAAACACACAGCACCACAAGAGATGACAGAACAGATGCCTCCAGAACAATTTACCTTGTAATAAGGAACCAATTTGGAACTTGTCAATCTTCTTCCTCAGGTGCCTCATTCAGCCACTGCACCAAAATCAATAGACAAATTTCCAAATGTTACAACACAGAGTACATGAGAACAGAAGCTTGATAGAGCAAACCTAGAGAACTATTTACTGAAGGAAAAGACAAAAAAAAAAAAAAAAAACATAATCATGGACTAACCAAAGATACAAGATGTGATGGTCATAAAATCAGATATGATAATACCAAAATAAATAAATAAGCAAATGAATTAATATATAAATAGAGAGAGGTATAAAAATTAGCCATGTATTATTTTTGAGTCAATAGTGTAAAGGAAGGGGTGAATGGTACTACCTTTCGCACTTCTGAATTGCAATGACATAATGTCAGGCATGTAGTTTGAGGATTAATTGAGCATTAGGTGGACATGTGGAGAGACTTCACCTTTCTTACCATATTTCACTTCAAAAAAATTTCAAATGAGCCCAAGTAGCTTTTGAGTGTGAGATGAAATTCACAAACTTTAGGGTTTTTGTAGTTTGAGGCTTGATTAAGCATTATGTGGACATTTGGAGAGACTATACCTTTTTTGCCATATATCACTTCAAAAAAATTTCCAAAGGAGCCTAAGTAGCTTTTGAGCGAGATGAAATTCATAGACTTTTAAGGAAAACTCTAAGATGATGGCAAAACCTAAAGCAGTGGATTACTTATCATCCCAGATCGGTGGGAAAATTGAAGTCACTAATAAATAAAACCCTGGTTAATGTCCTTAGTTTTTTGATCGGGATAAGGAGAAGTAGGGTTCAGTGAGCCTAAGAGTGGGGGGAATGTTTACAATGGTTTAATCAATTGCACTGCTGGAAAAAGTCACTACTGAAAACAGCACGTGAACTACTGAGGACATTAACCACGGTTTTATTTGTTTTGTCTACCAGCAGGAGCAAGGATAAATAAGTAATGCGGAACATGGCCTCTGTAAACAACAGAGGGCAGCATATTTGTTGACGAAGTACACACAAGGCAAATCAGGTCTGACAAGGAATTCTGAGCTGCTGAAGTGTAATTTTCTCTTGTATGCCTTGCTATGATGTTAAGCAAACATAAGAAATTATTCAGACTATGCAAAGGTATCCTTGGGCTGGACCCCATGGTACCTCAATGGACCTCCACATCAAGCCTTGTACTGTAAAACCAAATCAAGCCATATATCATGACTTATATTGTTTGTTTATTATTCTTGTTATCACCATTATTAGCTATTGTTTTCTTGCACTCGCTTTCCACCTGATTTCTTCTTTTTTATGAAGCAGTAAAGGCAGAAAAACAGATTAACCCCAATAAGTTATTGTTAAAACATGAAGCAGAAAGGGTAGACAATGTCCAACCAACTTAACCATCATTACTTACTTTTAACCCTGCCACCAAAAACCCTTTTTATTTATTTCTATGATAATTAAAAAAAATTTAGGCACATAGAGTTTCTATTAATGCTTGAAAAGAAACCAATATGTAATAGGAGGATTGATCCCATCAGGCTTGTTGTCAATTCACAAACAATTCAAATTACATGTTACATAATACTGTAATGAACATAATAAGTGTTTAAAAAACAATCAGAAAGGCTTACTTGGATGAATTTTTCTGACTGCTTAAGAAAAACTTTATCAGACTCATCTGCCCCTTCTTTTTCAGATGCCCAGTTAAGAATAGCGTCCTCTTGTAAAATGTCTTTATCATACAACAGATGCAAAATCTGTGAAGTTATGATGGTCAAATCAGTAAAGGAAAAAGATAATTTAAACTTTATCAACAAATGATGCAAAATCTGTGACGTAATGGTCAAATCAGCAAAATGAAAAAGATGATTTAACATGGATGCATCACTGCTAGTTTGTTTGACAACTCAGAAAGAAAATGCAGGATTCCAATTGTTATGCGACTGAGATTTCAAAAGAATTCAGCACACACACGTATATTTTTCTCAGAGAAAAACAAACTCACAATAATCCGGTGTCCTGCTACTGATGCACCCAACCTTTCCTGGACCATAATAGCCCCAGTGTTTAGTGGGTTCATATTCATATAGCATACCACCTCCATCAAAACCTCCTCAACTTTTGCCCAAGTTTTCCAATGTAAGACAATAACCAGTTGTCACTCCCAATAAATAAATAATAAAGATAGAAACAACTCTCTCTCTCTCTCTCTCTCTCTCTCTCTCTCTCTCACACACACACACACACACACACACACACACACACACAAAACAACACAAAAAATGCGAGCTAAGTTACATGGAATCTTTTAAAATGTATGAAGTACCCGTGTTAGACACTTCACACTTTGGACTCCAACACTTGAGTAAGGGTATGAGATATGTGTCCAACATGTGGTGTTGGATATTTCACCTATGAAAAATTTTTAGTAACTCAAGTTTACCACATGACTATGCATAAAACTCCCATACTATGAAATGCTCTGACTCTTTGTAAACACCATTTTATCCTAGAAAAATATATATATACAAAGAAACATGAATATTTTTCCATGTCCCCATGTCATTGGACATGGGAATTAGATGTATCCGATGCTTAGAACACATACCCACACCCAACACCTGGAGCCGAGTACATGTAACATAAGCTGCGAAAATCTAGGGAGATAATCAACAATAACTGGATACAAGGCATTGGAAACTGGAGATATTGGTTGAAACTCAGGTAACAATCCTTTGCTGGAGAATGCAAAGGGAAAGAGGGAGTGAGAGAAAAGGAAAGGGACAGAATTGCCTGCTGTTCTGTCACCATTTTAGTTGATAAAACCACCAGCATTGTGGGCGCTTCCATTCTTCACCATGTTTCACTCTCCTCTCTCTGCCCTCTACTCCCCTCTCTCCCAATAATTCATTATTGGATGAAGAAGGTGATAAAAGGACGTAAAAACTGATGTAGGACACCTTTAGGAGCCTTGGCCTAAGCCTGCCTACGAGTGGATTTTGTGGTGGGTTTTCAGATTGGAAAGTTGCTAGTGTAAGGGGTTCTAAAAGGCAGAAGAAGGGTTCTAGAGTTTCTAGATGGAAAGGATGAGCTTTTGCCTTAAATTTTAAAAGTTGCAGGTTACAGGATTTCTGGAATTGACAACAAGAATTCTCCAAATAGTTTCCATTTGATAGTATTAGAGTCAATTCAAATGCCAAAGGGTGGGCAAAGGATTCTAGGCATAGTGGTGATGGTTTAGGGGCAGGTCCTTTTCTATGAGTATGAACAATAAAGCAAGATTAGTAACTTGAATATGTGTGGAAAGAAGAATAGAAGGAAAAGAATAAGAGGAGAAGGAAAGTGATGGTTCTCAACAGCCATGTCCAACAAACCTGAAAATGACTAATATATCCCTACCTACTAAAAACTAACAAAACATAGATAAAACTAACTAGCAGCTTACTAACTATAAATAAACCAAACACTAAAATGGAAACTTTCCTTTGGACCAAAAAGGCTTCTTGATAATTGTGGAACCCATTACCTTCGTTTTAGGCTTCCACAGCCTATTATATTTGTTAAGGTATTCAATGGGTGTGGCATTAAAAGCCCTTTTCACTAGCTTTTTTATTTTTAGAAAATTATATTGAAAGAAGTTTTGTCCAAATATTTGTGGCATTCTGTGGAGGGAACTTGGCAAAATACTTAAAATAGTAATTTCTACAAACAACTCATGCTAGAAAATCAAGAATTTCCTTCAACTACTTCCCTTAGTGCTCAATAAGAAAACAAAGTTGACTTCATGACATTTCAAATATATAGCATAATGGTAGAAACCTTGAAAGAAAATTGGGGGGAGGGGAAAGCCCAAAAATGGATATGACCACTCATTGAGGAACACAACGGAATAAAGAAATAAAGTCTTATTGAATGGCTTGAAATCTTGACCTAAACAACACGGTATTGGCTGCTTGGTCTCTGTCTGGATTGCTGACGTGAAGATATTGTGCCAAAATACATAGGTAATGCAAGATAAATATCACTAAACAAGATATCATTTGATATTAGTCAATATCAGCCAACACATAATATTTATTTAACTACTATTAATATCAAAGAAAACCACGTGCTTTTGTTTCTTTCATATCAATTTTTTTTAACATTTTCAAAAGTACATATGAAACAAATAAATGGTCGCTACTTTAAGATACTTGAAGTTGTGAACAAAAGAGCAATTTGTAACTACCAAGTTTATTTTTCTCAATCATGTAATTTGATATTGTTATAAATATTGTCAACTAACTACAGCCAAAAGTTACACTACAACGAACTTGGTAGCAGCTATATTGATAATTTAGATGATGTTATCTATTTCTTATTTTATTACTATTATTTAGAATTTTTTCATGATCTTTTAAGATTTTCTTAGCCTTGACGATGTCCAAGGTGCCTATGTCATGACTTCAAAGCTTGTGAAAAATGATAATCATCATGAATGGACATATAAAAGATGCATATTAATCTTGGATGTGTTAGAAGAAGCATGTAGGGCACCGCTGAATTTCAATACCATATGATTCCCTTAAGTCTCTACTTTACAAAGATTACTCAAGTCTCTAGACATGAGAAAGAAATTTGAAAGTAAAGAAAATAATGTTCCACACTTGAGCAAATAAGGGTAAGTGAAGAATACAGAGAGCCTTTAAAATCAACTTTTTGTTGTCAATGGAAGACATTTTAAAGCAATCTTGGTAGCACAATTCTGGGATATTTGGGCAATAAGAAATTTAGATGTTAAAGGTCTGGTTTCTTAGATATGACATGACATATAGATAACGCAGTCAATCCTGTCTCCAAAATTTGTTTTTTTAATAATACAGATGACAAACAAGAATACATAGCCAACCTTATGTCAGACAATAGAACTTTGGGTGAGTCTACAAATACAGTTGTCATCACTGTAATAACTTGAGTTCCTTAAAATATAGAATGTTAGCTTCTTTCCATGACAATAGATCCTTGCAGTTGAAACACATAAGCCATGGCTTCCATTTCTATTGTTACTTCAAATACCTATTGTAGTTAAGTTCATCAAAAAGTGGAAGGGTCAAAGGCCATGAATCTTTATTTTCATACTCAGGACATAAAAGGTAATAATTGCACCAGAAGTACAAGGTGCTCATAAAATGGGAAGCTAGATTCTAGAGTAGATATACCAAGATAATAAGAGAATCTAAAAAAAGCTGTGAAAGGTCATAGCTGTTGGTCCCCTAATTGAGCATTAAGCTTACCAATAGACACTATTTTATGGGATCCAATATTTAAAAAAATTGTATAATGTATTAGTTAAATTTTCAGTAAGGGAAAAAGAAAAAAAGAAATAAAGAAAGAGCAAGAAGAAGAAGAAGAAGAGATTAAAAGAGGGAAAAGGACTAATAGGAGAACGAAAAATTAGGGGTCTCACCCTTAGACACATTGTTATAACATATGGCTCAAAAAACATAAATACGCCTCTGACTAATAGACAACCAAATAAAGCATCCCTATAACTCTTGACACATTCTAAGTATTTCCATCTTTTAAGGTATTTGTTAAAAAAAAAAAAAGAGTATTTCCATCTTTTGGGGTGGACCATGGCCAGGAAGTCTACACTTTTGGATGTTACCTTTATTAAAACTATATGACCTCAGCTTACTCTTGGGATTTCTATTGGGAATTAGGTTTGTGAGAGAGCATATACAAGTAAAATAAAATATTTAATTAATAAAACAATAACTTTATAATTTTGTAAAATGAGAGGAATTGCAGGTATTTACTTTAAAAAAAAAAAAAAAAAGGGAATTGCAGGTACTCTTATATTGTGTATATTACTCAAATGGAGAAAAGGCAAAGTTATTTGCAATCATGAGTCGTAATCTTTCTATACAAATTTTCAGACACACACCCCATGGTGTTTATCGGAACAAAAAGGTTGTTATATAATACTGAAGTATTTTACTAGGTAAATGTTATGAAAGAAATATTTCAACAATGCATTTACATGTTATAATCCAATGCCAAAAGCAAAAAAGCATTTCGATAAACAATCAAAATCCATTGACAGCAAACTTACCTGTACAAATATTGAAGAAAATTCCTTAGCAGATTCCAAGCACATTTCTTCAAATTTCAATATCACTTCAATCTGCAATTGGTTCAGAGTATGTTATTACATGAATACGAAGCAAGATTTTTTTTTTTTTGTTGCCCAAGTGGAGGAAAATAACTCCCATGTTGCAGGATCTAAAAATTTTATCCTAAAGAAAGCATACACAAAGCACAATTTTGGGTAATCTGCTAACCCGCATACACACACACGTGAAAATATGAACAAATTTTTAATCTATGAAAATAATAGCAAATGATTTATTTTACATGTTTATATGTTAGAAAAGAAATGGGAATAGAAAGTCCTCATGTTAAGTCTCAAGTACTCACACACACGTTGAAAATTGTGAAGGTTAAGGGTTTCAAATATTAAAAAGTCCAGAGGAAGCACTAATATCACTAGATACATACTTGTTTCTATCTTAGTTTTGGCATTCATTTATTTTCTTTAGAATTATGCCAAGACCCTGGGTATGCCTCATTTGTCTAAGCAACATGTGTCTGTCCCATGTGTGTAAAGTGTGTCCACTAAGCACAAAAATAATAGGACACATTTTGCTCCGTAGCCGACACGCGAAGACACATAACAGACATGGACATGGCAGTAGGTGAGTCCGTAATTCCTACGTTACAAGTGATCATGGCAGCTCTAGAGGCAATAATTGTGGAGTAGGACAGTGAAGAGATGACATCTTTTGTAGATGATGAGAATGGACAGAATAGTGGTAACAGCTATTGGCACCACTGACTGAGGAAGCAATTGCATTTATAATATGGAGATCAAAGAATATTTGCATACTTTCTGCATCCAATATGACAGAAGATAATATGAAATCAGATGTCTGATTTTACAGACACCTGTAGTTGTAAAAGTCCCTTTTTTGGTTTTAGAATCATTTTCCTAACAAAAGGTTTACAAATCAAAATGGATATGGAACACAATAAAGGGGAAAAAAAAAAAGTGTATGTATAAGGAGCTTATAATGTGCGGGGCTTCTAAAAATTTCCTCAAGCTAAAAAATCTAGTTCAAATTGCCAAATTTTAGTGGTCAAAGGAAGGCTACAATAAGTCAAAAGAGCCAAGGCAATCAACAAATACGAACCTCTTCATCTAGGCTTGGCAAGTAATACTTAAGAAGTTTTTGCCATGTGCCAATTACATTTGTAGCATTTCTAAGCAATTCACCTGCGGGAAAGCATGAAAAACAACAATTATATAAATGAGATACGCATGTAGTGTGATAAAGACACAGATAGCACCTTGTCTTAAAAAAAACCCTCCCTTCCTCCTCTAAAAATCCATCTAAAGCAGCATTCTGCATGTTGCCATCTCCGGTTTTGAATTCAAGATCAATTTCCAAGACAACTGCTAGTTTTACAAATAAATTTGGCAACCAGTGGGTGATGCCAGAGGAAACACTAGTGGATCTAGTGAATTCATGGGAAATCAGTAGTCAGTAAGGGTTTCCTTAAACTTCTCAAAATTTAAAAAAAAAAAAAAAAAAGAAAAAGAAGAAATGAAAATAAATATATTTATAAAACAAAATAAAAATTGCAATTGCTGTGGAGCTGGCTGCCAGCCATGCTCACTGGCAATAAAAAACATGCCAACAAAGGATGAAACGTGGGATGTTAATATGGCTGAGAGATAAAACAAGAGCAGAATAAAACAATGAACTCATTGTAGGTCAAAAGTTCAATAATAGAGGACAAGATGGAGAGCTGTGTATGATTGTTTGGCTATGTACAACATAAACAAAAAATGCATTAACAAGATGATGCAAGGTATATCTGAAGGTTATAAGCCTTAGCTGAAGAACCATTTATATATCAAGTTGCCAAGTTCAAAACAAAATAAAAACTGTCCACACAAATATATGGTTCATAGGCAGGCAAAAAAACTATAAAGATGTTGTCCAGAAACAAAGCAGATCACGAGTAAAATTTTCAATGATCAGAACAAGTTCAGCACATAAGAACTCATAACAAGTAAAATAAAACGAAAAGAAGAAAGAAAAAAGGGAACTCTGCATTAAGAAAGATGAAAACAGTCACTATTGAGGTATGGAAATGCCTAGGAGATATAGAGGTGTCTTGGTTTACAAAACTATTCAATAAAAAGTTATTGTAACAAGAAACTGCCAGATGCATGGAGGAACAATATTTTAGTACCTGATACCTATATATAAAAAAAAGGAAATATTCCAAGTTGTACAAATTATAGGCATGTTAAGCTTATGAGTCATATTATGGAGCCATGGGAGAGAGTAATCAAGCATAGTTTAAGACTTGAAACAATAGTATCAGACAGTCAATTTGAATTTATGCTTAGGAGGTCAACAATGGAAGCGATTTATCTTTTAAGGAAACTAATGAAAAGGTACAGAAAAAAGAAGAAAGATCTTCATATGATTTTATAGACTTGGAAAAAGCCTATGAAGAGATCCCTAGAGATTTATTATGGTATGTTTTAGAAAAGAAAGGTATCACAAATAAGTATGTATATATAGATGGAAATGATATAAGACATGTATAATCGAGCTGGGACCATATTGCAGACAGCCGTAGGGGAAACTAGTGATTTTCCTATCACCATAGGTTTATATCAGGGATCTGCAGTAAGCAATATAAGACAGGATGACCTTGAATATGTAAGAGCCTTATAAACCTCAATTGCGCACGCATAGGCTTTTGTTTTCGCTTTGTTTCTCTGTCTCCACATGAAGAACAGGTTAATTTACATTTAACCAAAGTCAGTTATATACGGATAAAGAATAAGAACACATTTTCAGGTGTGACTAGTTGTAGCATGCAAAGTATATCGACGACCATAGGTTTACATCAGGGATCTGCAGTAAGCAATATAAGACAAGATAACTTTTGATATGCAAGAGCCTTATAAACCTGAATTGCACATGCAAAGGCTTTTGTTTCTGCTTTGTTTCTGTCTCCACATGCAGAACAGGTTAATGTACGTTTAACCAAAGTAAGTTATATATGGATAAAGTATAAGAGCATATTTTCAGGTGTGACTAGTTGTAGCATGCAAAGCATATTGACATCATCAACAAAATATTTGTGCAATTGACTTGCAATCAATTTAAAAAAAATAAAAGCCAAGCACCCTTCTAAAAAAAAAAAAAACCTACACTGCTCTATAGGGAAGACACTTAAACTTCAGCTCCTCCACCATCTGCGTTAACCATCACTTATCAGCTTTAATGTCACAAGCTTAACAATATGCTGCAAACCTACACCATCTCTGTTAGCCCTATAGTTGTTCAAATGCTTTTAATACATGATTTTGATGATAACATACTCTGGTGTTTGATTGATAAATGTTTCTAAAATTATTATGTTTATTATGATATGCTTAATCTTTGTTTTAGTGGGAGGTCCACAGGTTAGATCATGAGAAGCTTATCATGCAACCCACATGGAGGATCTAGCACAGTCAAGATCTTGATTCCAAAATTTGAATAAGGGTCTATTTCGAGAAAGCTTCCAGAAGATATTCAAATTCAGATCTAAAGATGTGCTGGGAAATCAAGTATGGAATTTATATTGCAATATATATCAAGATTCTGTAGAATCAATTTAAGAAAACTTGATTCAATGGAGAAATCAGAGGACATGATTTCCTTCCATATACACTCAATGATACTATATCCAGGAGATATGGTCATTGGTCTTCAAAGATTGATGATATATGCTATTTTCGGGTATGAAGATTTATTGGTAAGGAATCTACACAAGAATGGAAGATTTGATCAATCATTTAATATTGACAACAAGATTCAAAGAAGTCTAAGCTGGAAATATTCTGAGTATATTTTGGAAGAGCCTTGTGTCATTAATGAAGAGATTTGGTCAAGTCTCAAGCATTGAAGACATCTAAGATATTATCAAGCCTGTGCAGAATTTTCAGACAAGGAAATATATTTAGATATTGAAGATACACAGCAGAAAATTCAGCAACATATTTTCAGCAACCCTAAAAAAGATTCAAGCTTTTCTAGCAATAAAGACAGCTGCAGATATATTCAAACATGTGCAGAATTTTCATTCAAGGAAATATATTTAAATCTTGAATATACACTGCAGAAAATCAGCAGCAGAATTTCAGCAATCCTAGAGGGAGATCCAAGGTATTTCAGGCAAGAAAAATATTCTAGAAGATCTACTCCAACAGCTCTCTAACGGCTAGTTGATCGAAGACCTCTTTGAGATACTATATAAAGCCTGCAAAGAAGAAAGCAACAAACAACCTTGCACAAAAAGTGAAATCCTGTTAAGAAAGCTTTTGAGCCTATAAGTTCCTATTCTTGTAACCCTTATTCTTCATTGACATATCTATTCTTTGAGAGATTCCATTGTAAAGCAAGAGTGCTTGTACTCTTGTTCTTTCTTGTAAAGAGAGATTACTAGCTAAGAGAGTAGCAAGGGTTGGGTGGAACTGGAACCTGTAAAAGTCTAGTTGGTTAGGTGTGATTAGAACTTGTAATAAATTAGTTGGAGTGAGAGGATCACTTGTAAAGGAAAGACTGGCGCCTGGGAAAAAAGCTAGTGATTGTATCAAGGATTGGATATAGTGGAGAGAATCCTCAAGGAAGGACCCTTGGGGAGTGGACGTAGACTTATGGAGATTTAAGCCGAACCACGAAAACAATCCTGGTGTCAAATTCTCTTTTCTCTCTCCCTCTCTCTTATTATTGTGCTATCATACTTGCTATAAATCTGTACACAATACTTGCACTTGATCATTTAGATTATTGATAATTTGCATTGTTTAAACTGTGTCGTATTTTCTTCTCTCTATCTACTGTTTACTATGCTTTGGATCATTGATGCTTGATTGCCATATTTTGTTTCTTTGGTTGATCTATACTTGTTTTTCCTATTCCATTGAGTTTAGTTGCTTTTGAAGTATTGTGAACAAAGTTGAATATCTAGTCCTGTGAATTTTCTCAAGGAATTAAGTATGGGTTTGATCATATTACAGGCTGTTGAAATGGCTCGCTGAAGTTTCTGAGATTGCTCTTTTAAAGGATTGAGTATGCTCATATCTCTGTTTATGAGAACTGCCCTCTGGAATTTTTGAGATTCCTTATCTTGTGTGTTGAGTCTACTCATTTGACTGTCTCATAAATTGGCTCTCTAAAGTTTCTGAGACTTCTCATTTCTGCCTTAAGTTTGCTCATATTTCTCATTAAGTTAAAATTGCTTATAGTTCGTAATTCTTTTGACAAACCCAATTCACCACCCCCACCCCCCCCCCCACCCCTTCTCTCTCGGGTTGCTTTCTGGGTAACAATCTCATTTAGGTATTAAATGGTCTACAAAAGGACAAAACATAAACAAATAGATAGCTACATTCATCGGTACTGTCCTAAAAATCACATCTTCCTAGTTCATAGCCCAAACTATTTTCTCTGATACAATTTTCAGCAGAAAATAATATAGCTGACAGAATATACACAGAGAGAGAGAGAGAGAGAAATGTGCAAAAATACTTACTAGTTGAACTGTATTGAGTTTCTAATGCCAATTTCATCATTGAATAGAACAATGCACTGGCACAGTCCACAGAAGTCTTATTGTACGACAACCTGATGCATAGGATAGGCAAAGAATGACATGGTAGAATAAAGCTGAACATATATCCTCACTAAATACATACAAAAGGTTCATATCAGTAACTAAATCCAGACAAGTTCAGTCAAAAACTGGAAAAGAGACTGGGTACATTAACAGTTTGATAACAGTTGAAGTATTTATGACTTCAATTAGTGAAGGCAAGGTGGCAAAAAAAAAAATTGTTTCCTGATTGAACAAAAGCATGAAGAACAGCAGCCTCCCAGTGAGAAGGAATGATTTGATTCAAGTTGGATTACAAATAGAGGAGGAAGGTAAAGGAGGAAATCATGACGATCCATAATTGGACATGAAAAAAACCTAGACAGAAATACACGATCACAAAGGATTTTTGACACCAAGTAGTTGGGTTAATGGCTTTGCCAAGATTGATTGAGTTGAGTGATGTCGTGCTTCACTGGTATGCCCACTTAGGTTATGGGTTAGTACCTCAGTTCTTACTAACCTCCAGTGTAGTCAACATCTTGCTAGCTTCAACTCCGTCAAAGAAAGACAGAGATACCTCTATCCTGGCTACTGGGGATGCAAAGAGAGAACACAGCTAACTATCAAACTATAGAACCTCTCCTCAGTAAAGGCCCTCAGAAGCCTGAAGCAGAGAAACTGGCAAGGAACAGAATACCTGGAAAAAGCTTCACCACAGTAAACCTGTGGAATACTAATCGTTGATCCACCAACTCTCACAGTCCACTACAACAAGGGGTTCCCCGTGAAAGACTGTTGACCTGTCAATCTAATCTGACACCAAGTGGACCGCACATCTGAGGACTTAGTATAAAAGAGGAGTGTTGTATATTAACCGAAAATCATCTTGTAGATAGGTATCTCACCAGCTGCAGAAACTCTTTTAAGAAAAAGGCTTCCCTACATTAGTCCACAATCCCCCCCCCCCCCCTTTCTTCCGGGGGTCTTCCTCTCCTCTCTCTTTTCTACAGTCTTTTTAAATGGTGTAGTCAAAATCAGAGTCACATGTTTTAATTAGAAGTTGTGAGCTTCTAGCATACCCCCAGACATATTTGAACCACAAACATAGTTAGCAGTCCACAACAAGACATTAACCCAATGAAAGGGGGAGGTCAGTCATTCAATTACTAGGTAACATGGCCTGACTGAAACGTTTTTTAATATATAAATTTCCGAATGTATTTTATTAATGTATAAAAAGTTAATAATCGATAAACAAGTTTGACGTCTAAGTATGATGCATGTGTAATAGTTAGCTTACAAATTTTTACCATTCATAGTCTTTCCATAGATTTTATCAATTTAATCAGTTGTTAACAATTTTACTTACCCATTCTTATGGTTATTTTATATGTATGGGAAATATAGTTTTTGTTAATTTTACTTACAATAAAAAAGAAATTAGGGACCAGCTATGACCTCAGTAGGCATTTCTACTTCAAACCAGTTCAAACAGTGAAATCCAAAATAAACACAAATTTGCAAGTTCCTTGAAAAAAAGTTGGCTGATGCCTAGCCCCAGTTGCTTTGAATTCAAATGTAAACAGGCAGCCCACAACTCAATCAAGTTAACTTAGCTTATCAGGGTTTGAAGCTTCAGGGAACATCATGGATATCAGGCATGCCAGATGAATCACCAGATCCAGGTCCAAAAGCACTGACTTATAACCCTCTCCTGCCGTATGGTATTTGGGCAGATTTAAAAATGACAAAGAATGACACATTTGCAGAGGGCAACAACAAAAAGACAAATGGATCATGTTCAGAGGGCAGAAAGGGAGAGCAATTCATGAGAGAGAGAGAGAGAGAGAGAGAGATTGTCGGTGAGGTGTCTCTATTTGCAGATTGTGGACTTTTAAGGGAGAAAATGAAGAAAGTGAACCAGAAATGAAATAGGTAAGTATTTTCAGCTTGTGGGAAATGAAAATTATTGATGCAAAAGTCACAGTAGTGGAAATATAAAATTATTTCCTACAGACCCATTCATTGTTTTACCAAATGCCAAAACTGTGTCCAAATTCTATATGTGATACCAGGCAATTATATATCCCATACACCCACCCATGTGAGCGCCCCTATACAGCTAAGGTATATGATAGCCAGCTTAGTCTAATGAAAAAATGAATTGCATACCGCAGGGAGTTCACTTCTAATATAACATGGTCTTCTTTAACATTTTCATGGACCGCCCTCAGAAAAGTTGCTTCAACCTACAAATAAAAATGGAGAAACAGAAGTTTGGGTGACTCAAACCCATGACCTCAATCATGGATGAGGGTGCCACTACCACTAGGCTAATCCCTCTCCTCGGAAATGGAAATTAAATTCAAACAAAAGGTGCATCCATCATCAGCATCATAATCAATCCATACCTCCCTTTCAAAGTAGATATAGTCGTCTCTGATGTCCTCAATATTGTCTTCAGAATCAATACTGTTAGAGTCAGGTTGCAGCTCTCCTGAAGGCGGCAAAAGATTACCATCTTGGGCTGACATCTCTGCGTCATCAATTGCAGCTTGTATGACCTCAGCAAGTTTATCAGCGGGAATGGGTGCAACTGAATGCCTCAATTCTTCTTCATAGTCTCCTTGACCAACTGACCATATGTAACCAACTCCACCGGCACCAACCTGATTATTTATAGGAACTGGTTTCAGAAAATGAAAATATGCATCAAGTGTACCCTCAATCACATAACAGGTCAAGAGTTGTAAGGCCAGATCTATCAGGATTTTCTATTACTACCAAAGAGGAAAGATAGGATATAAAAGATGTCACATACTATCACAACTCAGGAACCTTAAAGTATATGTTTCTTAATGGAGAAAATTAAATGGATGGACAGTATACAACCTTGTTTATGCAGTTCGATACTAGATAATTTTGGTTGTTCTTCTACTGAATTTAGTCATTTTGATTGCTAATGATAATGCAATTGAGAGCATAATACTTTTTTTTTTCTTTGGATAACAGGGGTATCCCCACCTTCGGTGGGACTAATCCCCTATAGGGAGCTAGCATAGCAACCCACCGCCATTACTCCTCACTTAAATCACAAGACTAGAAGCACACATAATACAATTCAATTTAATATTCAAACACGAATCAAAGTTATATGTTCTAAGTTTCTCTTCATTTTGTTTAGACATGCCACTGATGAGGAATAAGAATTCTTTGGCACATAGGCTCAAATACACACGCATACATGCAACTTGTCTGTATTTGTAAATAAGAAATTTCAAAAATCCTACAAGCTAAAAAAATGAATAAGGAAAACCGCTAAAATGGAAGATTCTCTAAGAAAGGCCATGGTTGCTTAGCCAATCACAGAAGCAAAATGCATCACAAGATGGGTCTAAGATGACAAAATGTAATGGGGTGTGGAAAGACATTATTAGAGTTGGGGATGATTTCTCCAAATCCACTTCCTTTAGAATTGGGAATGCGCTGCGGGTTCTGTCTTGGCAGGATTCATAGTGTAGTTAGACTTCTTTGAGAGAGGCATTCCCGGACCTATACAAAATTGCAATTGATCCTGAGGCATCAGTGGTGTATTTTGCTATCGGTCAAGGATTTGTTTGCTTCTTGGTGTAGGGGTTGCCCTAGGAGCTGAGGTTCTAAAGCTTGAGCAGTCGCCCCCCTCTATGCTTGATGTGATAACTATGGAGGGAGAGGAACAAGAGGTCTTTTGAAGGCAAGGAGAGCTCCATTCTGAGTATGAAGGGGTGGTGCTAGCCATTTTATATTTTTGGTTGTGGGAAGATATTCCTTTTTCGTTACTCTCTTTTGTTGAGTTTTTGAGGGGGAATTCATATATCAGTGTAGCTGTACTGCCTTTGGGTATGTATAGCTCTTTTTTTTTTTGTTTTTTTTGTTGAGTTTCTTATGTGTATTTTATATGTACATTTGGCACTTTGCTTTTGCTTATCAAAGAAAGAGAAAAAAAAAAAAAAAGAAACGAAGAAGAAAGACACTCCAATTGTACAATGAATATCTTTTCATTGAAACCCTACTGCAGGCCTGAGATGAGATGACTGAAGAGAATTTAAGGAGTGTTTGTATTACCATTCAAGACATTTTGTCATTACTGCATTCCATGAATACAGACACATACGAAGTTGAAATAAAATAAAAAACCAAGTTGACGACATGAGTTTCAAGGACACATCCTAACACTAGCTAGTGTGCGTAACACTTATCAAGACCTCCATGGCTCCACAATAAAATGCAATGACATTGGCCACTTCTATAGCTTTAAATTGCCCCCAGCTTCTCAAGTCGTACAAGCACCACCACATGATTGAAGTATAAAACAGATTTATTCAACATCTTCATATGAATTACTAGTGCGCAGCAACTGGGAGCTCACTTCTTTTCTCTATTTTTCTTTTGTAAGTAAATTATACTAAAAAAAAAAATGCAAAAAAGAGCGCCGCCAAAAGGGGAGCTCACTTCATAGTGTATGGGAGAGGTAAAATAAAGAAAAAGGTCATTTGGAGATGATCTAAATTCCAAAGATTCGAGAAACAGGGTTTCGGCAGAACAGCAATAAAAACATGCTGTCAACAGTTCAAATTTATCTTCCAGTACCTTTATTCTAGGCTAAAACCTAAAAATGAATAATGTAGCTAAAACATAGTAGGAATGTTCCAAGCTACATCTACTGCATTTGAGAGCAATTATAAATTTATAAGTGTTTTAAAGATAAAGAAACACCATTACATTCTGATATTCCTCCAAGAGGATAAATCTCAAATATGTCCCTCAGGGTTCTCATAGGATCCATAACTTACCTTTTACTGTCTTTTTTTTATTTTTAATTTTTTTTATAAGTGCTAAGATCCAAACAAAGGACTGCCGGAGAAAGTCTGAACAGCAAATAAAGCTTCAAGAACTGCCCCACCTCCTTATATTTGGACCCGAGTGGCATCCCTGTTTGAAAAAGAGGTGCCCCCAACTTTAAGGGTTATTACGAATGTTGGCTCAATATTTTCAAAAAAACACTACTTAGGATAGTGTACCCCTCTAAGGTGAATACTTTTCCCAATCTAACTGAACAACTTCCAAGAACCAAGGAATCACCCAAGCAGCAGTTGTCAAAGTTCAACATATCATGGCAAATGTAATTCGTTACAATTGATCCTCCAGACAATTCAGGCATTTGCTTTCATCTTGATAACCTAAAAAGCACGGACACAGAAACAGGGGCAGATACAAGACACGGCAATTTTCAAAAATGAGAACACGGACATAATAGGGATACGGCAAGAAAATATAATTTCATACATTTTTATGTGTAATGTATATGAATGTAACATCTACAAGTTATCAAAAAGTGTCCTAAGTGTGTCTAATGTGTTGTACATGTGTCCAATACGTGTCCTAGATGTGTTCAATACATGTCCATGTGTGTCGAGTGTCCTAGAGATGTCAATTGAAATATATAAATAAAAATTTAGGACACGCTATTGATGTGTCCGACACGTATATGGCACCCTAAACAGAGCATTCATGCTTCCTTGTTGATAACAGACTTACTGCAATTACTACGCACCAAACTGAGCTCCACATCACAGTGAAGTTAGTAGCACTACATTCAGCTGCATTATTCATTTTAGAACTGCTCTTCAGTAGATCATTCTACAGGACTTCTAAAACTCAAATTTTCTCCCACTCTTCGTCTTTGGGAAACCCTTACAATTGCAGTGTCCGGCTATCATTAGTTATTTCAATTTTCTTTCCCTCTTCCCCTTTTATATCATTTTCAGTGAGTACTATTTTGTTCTTAATATTGTACCTTATCAAAAGATGCATATGACTTACAAGTTTTAGAAAGGAATTAAGGAATATATGATTGTACTATCCTTTATGACTAATTTAGCAACTTTCAATCTCAGTAATTATTCCCACAATATAATAACCTTTTGTGGGCAATTTTATCTACCTCCCTTCAACTTTCGATCAAATACAGTAAACCCCTTGAGGTTCTGAGAATTACACTGACTCGCTGTAAGAGTTGGCTGGTTAACGGGTGAGACGACAAATTATGAAAGGACTCATGTACCCTCTCTCTCTCTCTCTCTCTCTCTCTCTCTCTCTCTCTCTCTCTCTCTCTCTCTCTCTCTCCCCCCCCCCAACAAGCCACCACCCCATCATTGGACTACCCCATGCTCCCATCACTGGGCCACCCCCAACCCCCACCACGAGTCCCCACCTCCATCGCCCCAGCCCCACCACCACCACAAACCGTACCACCCCACTGCTACAGCCCTCTAATCTCTCCAATAGGGACGATAATCCCTCCAACCAACATCTCTCATTTGAGAAAATTTTTACCTATAAGTGTCAAAATAAAAAATTGTGGGTTCATCTCCATTTTACTAGTGGTTATGTTGGTCGTGTGGTGGTGGTAGTACGTGGGCTATTGGGCATTGGATGAGGAGGTGGAAATCGGCCAACTGGCAGGAGATGACCAAAGATGGCGGTGGTCACCTGGGGTAGTTGTGATTGGACAGTGGTGGAGGTGGCTGAAAACTCCAAATCCCATTGTTCGAAAGCACCACAAATCCCTCTCCTCTCTTTCTTTCATCTCTTTCTCTCGCTACACACACACACACACACACATATTATAAAAAATTTCTGTGGTCAAACTCTCCTGCCACCGACATCAACTCCTCCTCTTCCCCCCCTCTCCCTGCCCGTTAGGTGCACATTCCTTATTCCTGACAATAAGGGATTTCCGGTTTGGAAATTCGGGCTTTCTTCAATTTTGGATTCGATTGGCGAATTTGGCGTTTCTTGGTCTTAGAATTTGGTTACAGGTTTGAGTCATTTGGGGCAGTGTGGTGGGGCCTATGGGGGTGAGTGACAAGAAGGGCCTAGTGAGGACAGGTGGTTCTGGTGAGAGGGGTGGAGGGTTGTCCTGTGGCGAGGTGGGGCAGGCAGGGGCTGGGCAGTGAGGGTGAGGGTGGCAGGGTAGGGATCGAGTGTGATGGAGGTGGTTTAGGGGTGGGGGCGACAAGAGGTCTTGGGGGGTGACAGTGGTCCAGGGCTGGGGCACGGTTGATTGGGGCTGTGGCAAGAGGATGCACTGTGTGAGAGAGAGAGAAGGGGGAAGGCTGTTATGGTGAGAGAAGAAGAACACTCTCCAAAAGGTGAGGAAAAATTGGAAAATTTATTGAAGCTATCAAAGCTGTTACAATCCTTTTAAAGTAAGGGTATTTTGGTTGAATAATATGTTTTCTTGCACAACATCAGCAAGATTCCATTAAAGTGGTTTCATGGTAAGGTAATGGAAGGGAATTTGAAACCAATTAATGAATAGTAGGCAGGGAGATGTAATTCTCAGAACAACAAGGAGACTTCATTTGAACAAAACCTCCAGGGAGGAGGATCTAATTTGCCCTAACCCTATTATTCAATGTGTAAGAAAAAAGTGTGAGGAGCTAGAATAATCAATATATGGATACAGGTGAGGTAAAATAGTATTTTTTGTCTAGTATTTGGGATTAGCACTGTCCCCAATAAGGAATCGAATTTAGGTTTTATTTCCAAAAACTATTTTCTGTTCTTGGAAACAAAAAAAATGAAAACTGTTACGGAAAATTTGTTTAGTGAACCGTTTCAGAAAATCGTTTTCGGGAACCTTTTTTTTTAAAACACCCCATTATAGGAAACAAGTAAGACAACTAGAAGGTATATGAAATACCTTATGTGGAATATAACCCAACTCGACCTTTGTAGCTGGCTTTACAAGCCCGAAGTTACATATGATGATGGCCCATGAAGTTGTATTGTGATAATAAAGCTGCAATTAATATTGATCATAGCCCAATTCACCATGATAGAACTAAACACATTGAAATCGCCAGGCATTTTACATCAAGGAAAGCTGAATAGGGGGTTAGGTTTATTTGCATGCCCTTTGTGAGACAAAAACATAGTTGGCTGAAATTTTTTCCAAAAGGCTTAGTAGTAAGGCTTTTCATCCCTTTGATACTAAGTTTGGGATGAGAAATATTTATGCACCAACTTAAGGGGGAGTGTTATATGTTATGCCTTCTATGTTGTAAAGCTATATTTGTATTTTGAGCTACATTAGTATTAATACACGAGGATAAAGGAGAGAACTCAAATTTTGGTTCTCTTTCATTAGCCGTTCAATTGTGCTCTCTTCTTCTTTCTTTCTTTCGTTCTTTTTTTGTTCTTTTTTTTGTTACCGAAAATCTAACCGGTACTATTGTGAGCACAATTTTCCTAAACCAACTTGGTGAACAGGTTCATGAAGAAAACACTATGCCAAGCAGCATATGAGTTCACCCATGCAACGTTCTTGATTTGGTTCCGCTTCCACAGCAGACTCAAGGGAGTTTAGATAGGGAAGCTTCAGCCGAGTATATCCAATAAGTTCATAAGTGGGTAAGGGTAGCCAAATAGGCAACTTATGAATATAAAGCAAAAACAGTTAATCAACAACAACATGCCTAGAATTCGAAGTGGTGAACATGCTATAGTGCAGTTGAGGCTAAACAGATTTCCTAAGTTAACTTTCCATCAGCCACACCTGGGGCCAAGCATGCAAATTAATAAAATCTTCAAGGTTCCTCATCTGTAACCAGTAAAAGAGTTTGACAAGGAAGCGGCAACTGCAAATTTCACATCATTTTCAACGAAAACAGCTAGATGTCATTGAAGATGTCTTGGATGTCAAAGAACTTTAGTCTAAAACAACCAAAAACCTATTTTCAGGTAAAATGCTCGGGCAAACCAGTGCACACAAGTACATGGATGGCCTGGGATGAGCTGGAAAAAGTTAAACCCAGAGTGACAAGCTGAAACTGCATAGACCACCTCAGTGGAGCCTATTTCTCTCGAACCCAGGGATATGGATGCAAGAGCATAAACAAGCCTTAGCAAGGCCAAGCAGGCCCAATAAGCAAGTCAGTACTGTCTACGCTTTTGTTTGTTTTAGTCCACTATGAGTCTATGATAGACTTCTATCAACATCCTACCTTCCCGGAAATAGTCATGTCTTCCAATGTGAGTCAATAAGTAGGACAAGCAGTGTATTTTCCTTCATTAGGCAACACTAGGCTATTCACTTCATCAGTAACATTGCTAAAAGACTATAACAATTGACTCCCACTAGTCTCTTGCCAAAGAACAATAAGAGCCTCTGTGATCGTTGGTATTTCCCTATTACTACTGGAAGTTTACCCTATTTTCTGCACCACTTTGCCAAGTATACTTCCTATATATAAAGTTCAGTGAGTACTACCTCATTTATTCAAATCATGCACAAATGTATTAAGGTTGTTACAGAAACAAGGATAAACAAACAGCCACATCTTGCAGAATATAAGCTATAGGATAAGAGTTTTGACAAATGAAAATCAGAGAAAGCTAACCTCCGATATTGCCGGCCGCTGTGTCTCAGATAATTCGGTTGTCAACTCCCAACTCAACTTATCCGACGTACTTGTAATCGCTGCATGTCAAACACCTTACGATAAGGGTATACCACAACTGAAAAACCTAATATATCATACTCATAAATAACTTATGCACTTACGATAAGAGTATACCACAACAGAAAAACCGAATATATCATACTCACAAATAACTTATGCACGTGTGGGCCGCACACACACACATTGATATAGAAGCCTAATAGCCATTAGGCCTAAAAGCAATAGGTTCTTGCTTTCAAGATGTAATAAGAGACAAGACACCAACATGACAGTTCAGGACATAGTATAACACCTATGTCTATGATGTGACGATGACAGTGAAGAATTTAAGGTCACTTTGTTGGTTGGGACTTGGTATGTAAGCCACTTAGAGATGGAGGCCTAGGCATAATATCACGGGTTGCCACCCGTGGCACGTCTGGGGCCGCAAGGGATCTTGGCATGGGGCATGTCTGAGCATGATTGGCCGGTGACATGGCAATCTTGTAATTTGTATTTTTCATATTTACTGGATATATGGATTATGACTCCTCGAGGGGAAAGGATGTTTCTTCCTATCAGTTTGGATATGGCTCAAAATGCTATTATAAGGGGGGGCATGATGTTGACTCTACCACCCCCTAGTACTATCAAAAGGGATAGCATTCAAGTGAGTCCCCCAAGGGAGTGGGCGAGACTTGGGGGCTGCCTGTGGCTCGTGGCTACAGTCCTCATGCTAGTCAAGGGGCTAAATGGACGGCATTGTGCCCGGTGGGACAGATGTTGGGCATTAGCGTCGAGGATGGGGTTGTGGCATTCGCACCTGCTACGCCATAATTATATAGTGGTGGGGCTTATGTTCATGACGGATTGAACCTCGGTGTGCACACTCGCATGCCGTGTGTCTCGTGTACACTTGCGCATTGGGTTCATGCTTGTGTACACGGCCACTTGGTTTGGCTAACATTGGCGTCGCGGGGCACAATGTTGTGGGCTTATCAGTTGCTATTCAATTGTACCTATTCTTGCAGACAACCTTGACGTGGGACGCTAAGAGCTTCATGGATGGAGGCTTCATGCCTAACGGATGATGTTTGGCTGACGCGCATGTCTAGTTGCACATGGCTATCTTGCTTGTGTTTTAGTAGGGACTGGCGCTAAGTACATTGCTTGTCATGTGTGCGCGCATTTGAGAATGTTGTTGCTATCGCCTATAGCTTGGGTTAGCCCAATGGCTTGAGCATCGAAGGTCCGAACTTAAAGAAATATGCGGGACATTACGGATGGATCCTGGACAAACGCATAATTTTATGCCTTGGTGTTTGAGTTTGGGGGGACTATTGCTTGGTGTATAGTCGCCTCACGGGTGTATTCCGCTGCGTATGATCATGGCGGGTCGCATTACAGTCACCGTGTGGTGCCCGACCTGCCAGCCCGGGACACATAGCCACGTAAATTGGGCCTGCCCAGCCCGTGGCCCGCCGAGCTTTGGGGCTCCTGCCAAATTTCGGGCCAGGCCAGGCCAAAATTGTGAATACTAGGCCCAAGCCCAGCCCAGCCCAGCCCAGCCCACGGCCTAAGGGCGGGCTCGGGCTTCAGGCTTGGGCTTTTGGGTGACCTTGACGGCCTTTTGGGAGGGCTCGGTCAATTTTTTTTTTTTTTACATTTTAGTTTTTTAGTTTGATTTTAGTTTTATAAATTAATAATTAATAAATAGTAATCAATAATAGTTAACACTAATTTAAAGAATTAGTTAACTTAAAAAAATGATACAAAAAATATAAATGATTAAACATATAAAGCATTGATTAATGTAAATTTATATAAACTATTAATTATATAAGAAATACACTTTTAATTAATAATTGATAATCAATAATGATTAAACTAAGTTAGAGGCTAAGTCAAACTTATAAAAATTATACTGAAAAATATACATGAGTAAACAATTAAACTTATAAAGTATTGATTAATATAAATCTATATAAACTCTTAATTATATAGAAATATACTATTACTTATAAATTTATAATTTGGGTGAGCCTAAGGTCGAGCTTTTTGGGTGGGCCTCAGGCCAGCCGGGCTCGAGCTACCAAGGGTAAGGCCCAAGCCCGCCCATAGGGGGGTCGGGCCTGGGCCGGGTGGCCCATGGGCTCCAAGCCATATTTACATCCCTACCTAGGCAGAAGGAAGGATGTGGGTTATTTTTAATCAAGCTCTTCTTGGGACATGGTTGTGGAAATTTGCTTGTGATAAAAAGAAGTTTTGGAGAAGAGTGGTCGCTTTGAAGCACACTTATTATGGAAAGGATGGACTTCCGCCGAGGCAGCTAATGCTCATGAGAGGGGTCTTTCGAAGAGCATTCACTATGGTTGGGATGCTTTTAGCCAGGATACTTGTTTGGTTGTAGGAGTGGAGAAGGTGAGTTTTTGGAGGCATAGATGATGTGGTGAAGCGGCAATAGGGGTGGCTTTCCCGTGCCTATTTGGGATAGCTAAGGATGAAGATGCTGCATTGGTGGATTATTTGTGTATCAAAGCAGATAGGATGTTTTGGGACATATCAATCAGACGGGCTTGGCAGGATTGGAAGTTTGAGGAAGTGGAGGCTGTTCTTTCGCTACTTTATAGTTTTAGCGGGTTAAGAAGGAGCAATGACACGCTGAGGTGGGAATAGATCTAAATCAAAAAAATTCATAGTCAAGTGATTTTATCAGGTTTTGCAAGGAGGTTTGGGTGTCTTGTTTCCTGATAGAGATGTTTGGAGATCTAAAGCCCCATCCAAGGTTGTATTTCTTGTAAGGACAACAACACATGATAAAATCCTTACTGTAGATAAATTGATTCTTGGGATGCATATTGTGGGATGTCTACAGGTAGTATCCCCTTGACACCACTAATATTTACTTATCTCAGAAAAAAAAAAAACAAATGATGCCAACACTTGTGTCTTGGCACTCGGTGCTTCCATGAGCAGTCAGATTACAAGGAAATTTAGTTAAGCATTGGGGAAACAAACATCATCATTATCCAACACTCAAATAATTTCAGTCTAACACAATGGAAGCAGTCAGATTACAAGGAAATTTAGTTAAGCATTGGAGAAACAAACATCATCATTATCCAACACTCAAATAATTTCGGTCTAACACGAGGATCTGCTACTTTATTCAAGTCTTAGAGAACATGGAACTAAGTTAAGATGTGATCATCATATAATCTTGTAAATAGAAACTTAGTGTCAGTTGTGTAATGCTATCCACTTGTAGCATGCAGTGGAGTAGCACAACTCAAAACAACTTGAACAAGAAATTGCCAAAACATTTTTCAATTGGGGACACTATTTTCTTCCGGTAGGCAGGAATGGATTAGTTCAAGTGTTAGGCTAACAATGTTTCCATGTCTTTATTTCAAAAGTTTTCCTATTCTTCATACAAGTCAAACCACTACCTTGCTGAACTTATCTACTTCAAAAGATTTACACAAGCAGCATTGGGAACCCTATTTACACAAGAAGCAATAGAAAAGATGTAAGTACTAGGAAGTTACGTGAAATTTCTACAATCCCACTGCTGTCATCAGCATATTCCAGCTCCTCGTCGCTATCTTGCTTGGTTGGCTGTTGAAGTAATGATACCTTTGAGTAAGAAGGAACAACAAATTGTTGTCCAATTACGACCTGAAGGGCAGAAGATCATGAGACACCTTATAAAACTGTTGAACAAAAGAGAGTATTTTTGAACTTTACATCTTAAATTGACCAAAACAGTGAAAAATCCCAAAGAAATAATAAAGAGATATGAATTTCAGCAGGACCTTCTATTGGATATCTCAAAGCAAAAATAAGATTGAGCATGAGCATAACAAGTACATGAGCAGGAGACTACACATAACCGAAAAGAACAGAGAAGAAAGAAAAAGAAGCAGCAGTAGTTGCATGAAGTTTGAAGAAGCAGTGTGTCCAATACGTGTTCTAGATGTGTCCAACACTTGCCCCTGTGTGTCTTTGGCGTGTCCTAGGTGTGTCCATACCAATTGGTGTGCCCGACGCATCTCCCGGCGTGTCCAAAAAGTATGTGTGTCCGACATGTAGATGGCAACATAAATGGAGGGTCCGTGCTTCCTAGATGTTGAGATCTCAACAGCTAGATCAAGATCTCTATCACATAAATGTGAAATAGATTACTGGAGCTAGATCCTCCAGGAAGGTATTAATCCAACATAAGCATTCATACAAATGTTATCAACATCAGTCTAAATGAGAGAGTTCAAGACCAGACATAACCAGTACATTGCTTTCTAATGCCAGCCTCCGGGAGGTATATTAGATTAGACTCATCAGATCTTCAATTGCCTGTTTGCTAGTTCTTATAAAGACGACAAACTTTTAGCATGTTCTACAATAGCAAGAGATGAATTCTAGGAACTTCAGTAGAAGTTATAACGGGGACTACAAGTTTGTTAAACCCATCTTATATGCTGGAAAGAGAAGGTGCCTCATAATTTCTTCTGTTATGTTGTTATTGATATCTCCACTGCCCTGTGGACCTTTTCTGCTCTTCCTTCTGTGCTACATCAGAGACACTGACATCTATCACAAAGTACTGAACATTATCTTGAAAATAGTTATCTCCTTGGAGAAGTCCCGGATCTACTTACTCTAGGTGAGCACTTTAGCTAAAAGTGATGCTTCCACTTTGCTTATTTTGGAAATTGAGAAATTCCTCGAGTAAACAGAGTCCATGACAGCTTTCTTTGGGATGCTCTCTGATGACCCCATCGATGGAGAGTGAGGACAAGTCGTTTTGATGACCCTTGAGAGGGTGTCTGTTCACTATCCACTCATTTCTATTGCTCTCTTCACAAAAGAGAAGAGGGAGGGGGGGGGGGGGGGGGGGGGGGGGGGGGGGGGGGGGGGGGGGGGGGGGGGGGGGGGAATTACTTCTCCATGGAAAGGAATTTCCCGTAAGGTGGCATTTTTTGTATGGACAACATCTCTTGAGACAACCCTTACTACTGATAATTTAAGGAAGAGAAGACAATTGATGATGGATTGGTGCTACGTGTAAGAATAGGGGAGTTAGTGAATCATCTTTTGCTTCATTGTCTGGCTAGAGAGATGTGGAGTTTTCTTTTTCCTATTTTTGGGGTGGATTGGGTAATGCCTGCTTCAAGGGTTCATTTCTTAGATTGCTGGAGTCAGAGTTGCCAGAGACAGAGAGAGAGACGTGCTTGCGATGCAGCCCCTCATTGCATTATGTGGTGTATTTTGTGAGAAATGAATCACAAAGCTTTTGAAAACATTGAGAGTTCAGTTCATTGTTTAAGGGAATCATCCTTGTTTGCCCTTTTTTTTGGTTGAGAAAAGATGTTCTGTTTTGTTCTACTTCTTTTGTTCATTTTTTGGATGAGCTGGACAAGCCTGTAGATATCTTAGCTGTCTTTTTGGTTGGTTGGGTGTACAAGATTCACCCTCTAGGTTTTCTATATTATTCTCTTGTTACTTAAGAAATAAAAAATAAAAAAATCCATCACTCTACCTTCTCTTTATTCTTGCCTTCCTCTATCCTTTTGACTTCTGCCACTCATTTTCTTCATTGAAGAAAATCCTCACACATATTCTTCTTTCTTCCAGTCATCAAGTTTGATGAAGTTAACAGTATTGGACATGGTAAAGAGTCAAGTGGAAGTTTAGGAAAAATGAAAATCAACATCCCCAATGTACTAGTCACTTACTCAAAATGTATTAGTTAAGTGTACCAGTTGTATTATTTCTTGTGTGCATTGTGCTCTATCAAGTGTTACAAACTCCTAAGTTCTAAAAGTTGATACATTTTGTAAAAACAGGTAATCTATTCTGAATATGCGTCCAACATATTCGGGGATATTGACACCTCATCTACCTTTTTTCCATTTTACCTTGATCATTTTCTATTTTTCTTAAATTGACTCTACCATTTTTCCCAAATTGAGCCTACATTTCCCCCATTAAAAACTCACTACTAAGTTACTAATTTTGCCTATAAAAACTTTGAGGAGATATCTTACATATTTGTTCGTGATATGTTGAGATATTATCTAGAATGTACGCAAAGTTATATGATTTTACTTGGATATCAGAGTGATAACATTCATTATAATACATCTGGAATATTTTGTTTTTCCTGACCTCAATAGGACATTGTATTGCATCATTCAAAATCACAATATATCATGCAATATGTCGTGCTAATTTTTTGCTATTTAAAATACATGCTAGCAAGGCTGTGATGGAAATATAGAAGATTTGCGGTGAAAGCTCTTATAAAGTTCAAATTTGCCATGAGGTCGAGGTATTCCCACAGAAGAGCATTTAGAAGACAAAAAATTCTCTAAGGTGGCATTCTTGGCATGGGTGGCTGTGAAAGGGAGCATTTTAAGCATTGACAATCTTACTAAGAGTAGACATTTCTTCCTAATTCATGTTGTATGTGCAAGATGACGAGTCAATACTTCTCCTTTGTCGTGGGATGGCTAGGGAGTTATAAAGTCTAGTGCTTCCATTGTCAGGGATTGATTGAATTTTCCAAGGTTAGTGTTGAAACTTTTCCAATGTTGGTGAGGTACGAAGATAAGTAGGAAGAGAAAGAAGGCACAGGATATGCTGCCATTTGTTTGATGTGTTGTTTGTGGGATGAGAGAAACAGAGGTCATTTGATGGTGTGGAGACCTCAGTGCATGCTGTGAGAAATCATTTTGTCTCTTGCATAATTGGGACATGGATAGGCTGAACACATCTTTCATTTTCTTTTTCTTTTTTGTTTTTGGATTTTGTGGACTCTATGGAGCCTTGAGGTGATGAGTACCACAATGCAAAGGTTTGGGGCCATTGTCAAAGCTTGAAAAACTTATTCCTTTAGTACTTAGATTCAGGAAAGGCAGCTTCCAAGCAAAAGCCACTTATGTGTGGGTATGTATGCTTCCTAAAAGATAAAGTACTGAAAGTTTTCCATAAAGCCTGGTAACGAAGATCATATCAATTTCACCAAGAAAGGGCTGGCAACATTTTAGCTCAATGACAGGCCCAATAGCATCTTTGGTACATCAATTCTCATTAACCAAACATCTCAGGCGCTATTAGACTGCAAATCTGATATACATTCATTTTTATCATTCCAAAATCATACAGAAGGGTACATATCCACTCAGGAACCTTTGATTTTGACAGAATTATCATCAATGACACAATAATACAAGTCTATAAATTTCATTACAATTTTTTAATGAATAAGATTTGAATCTAATTTAGTCTACTTTGGGATTTATCCGAGCCTGACTAACGTACTTATATTGGACTGATGAACATCGTAAAACAAATTAAATTAAGTTAGATAAAAACAGTTGGCTATTTTCAACTGAATTTTGAAAACTTAACCAAACAGATTTAGAAACATGGGAAGCAAGGAATTTTGGCTATTCAACAACAGTAATGAGGCATATATTTACACATACCTTGAAAGACAAAACTACACCAGGTTCCAAAACTGCTCCGGACTTCATTATCACACCATCACATACAATGGCATGCCTTAGTGTACAGCCATCTTCGATGGTGACGTTGTGCCATAAATAGGAACCCTCTATTGAAACATTTGATCCAATATTACACCCTTCTCCCACAACTGAATCTGAAATTTTTGTGCTGTTCCCAATGGTAGTGCCATTTCCAATTACGGTGAAAGGACCAATTTCTGCAGAACGTGATTGCACTATCCCTGAAGAAAATCAAATTCAAGAGCACTATAAATAAATACTTTTTGAGAACTAGCGTCGATTTCTCATTATAAGCATGGATGTCATGCCACGAGGCCATATAGTGAACATTGTTGCTCAGATACGGGTTTCTTGTTTCTTTTTTTGACAAAGAAATTTTATAAAGAGGCACCAAGGGAGTGCCACCCATGTACACTAGAAGAGTATACAACCAAGTCCACTAGACAACTATACAAGCAAAAAGAGCCAAAAGAAGCCTATATCAGCTATACACCCAATCAGCCACAAGACTCCATAAAATCCAAAACTTGGTTCAAGGAAGGATAAACTTCTCCCGAGAACCAACCATACAAAAGAGACAGACCTTTGCTCTTCAATTTGAAAACTGGATCCTCCTTCCCATCAAAAGTCATCTGATCGCGTTGTGCCCACACAATCCACCTCGTGGCCAAACAATGAATTAGGCAATTTATTATTCATAATATAATCATGTCATTGTAAAGTAAAATCTTATAACCCACGGCTGTGGGTGGAATAGCAGAGGCCTTAGGGGAATAAGCTCATAGTCACAAGTTCCAAACCCCGCAATATTGGGGCCACCCACATAGGCATAAACATGGGCTAGCCTGGCCCGTGTGTTGTGTGGGGTGGTGCACATGACCCAGGGTCTACTTCTCAGGGGTGGGTCCAATGTGGCCTTGCCTTGAGGATGCTCCTCGTCCTCAAAAAAAAAAAAAAAAAAAAAAAAAGTAGAATTTATAAAGTTGGCAAAAATTAGCAAATAACTCGATTTTGATTTTCCATACACAAGCTTTCACTAATTGGATAGACTAGGAGAAGCCAGGGAATTATTCCAGATTATCTCAATCCAGAAAGCCACCAGTTCCTTTTATGAACTGAAATTTTTCCCTATATAAGTGTCCACAATAAAATTCCCCCTAATGGTGCCATGTGCCATTCATTGAAATTGTTGGATTTCTGATGCTTAATTGAATTTACAATATTTTGCCCCAAATGAAACCCAAACTTTTCCTAGTCAATATTTACAACTGTACACTAATTCAAGAATTAATGGCTTCATCACAAAAGTGACAGTCCGCACCGTGCGGTGAAGGCAAACCCTACAGTTTCAATTGAAAATTGAACGCCGAAAATCATGAAGAGATATAATCAGAGAAAGGACAAAACAGATACCCAAAACCATGGGGTGATGGTAGACTAAACTATTGCATGCATGTCAGGTCATATTAACTTGGATTAATTGTTTGCACACAAAAAAATATAAAGAAAACAAAGAAAAAAAGAAACAACATTGTGTGATACAAAAGAAAAAAGAATGATAATACCAGGCTCCCTTTGCTTTTGAAGATTGCTTATGAAAGGCCATTACTTGGTGGTGGTCCAAACAATTAGGGGTGCTTGGTGGGTGGACTAGTAAAATACCTAACTCCAACATTCATTTGCAGCCTTCCATCAAACTCAAGCCCGTGGTCACACACTCATTAGACCAAGCTTTCACCATTGCACCAAATAGTGGCCCCAGGTACTGGAAAGTAACTAACTCTAAAGATAATTTCAAAACAACTGCATTATCATTGTCCTTGCAAAGTGATGAACTGATACCTTGTGGTAAGTATAAGCACTTCTTACAATATGAAGAAAGCTTTTAGAATGGACACAATGGCCTTTAGTATTTCATCCTATGAAAAATAAAGCTCACCAATTATGAGACCCAGTTTTGCTAAGTCTCATATTTAGCTTAAATGCATACTTAGTAATGCATGATTTTCCTTAATTAAGGAGCTTGATTAGCATGCTTTAATTGAAGCATGTCATGTGAGGAATATTTTTTTTTAAGCATGATTAATCTGCTTAATCCTTGATTAATTACCATATTTAATCTCCATGCTTAGCTTAAGGTTAATAATGATTAATTAACCTAAGTGTGTTTAATTATGATAATGGTGTGGATTAGGGAGAAATGATGAAGCAAGGACGTGCAAGTTTGGGAGGGTAATTTAAGGACACCTAGGTATACTTGTGAAGACCATGTGACGTGTGTACCTGGTGTAAAGAATAAGGAGCTTGAGATTAAATTCATTGTGGTTTTTTTTTTGTTTGTTACACTTTATAAATTTTTGTTGATATAGATTACTACATTTTTTGCGGGGTTCATTGTATTTGTCTTGATTCGTGTATGTTAGGTTCATGTACATAAATACATTACCGCATGAACATAGATTATTACCTTACATTTATTTTGGTTCATGCCTTTTATACATGTGGTTGACTGTTCATCGCATTTGTGTTGATTCATGTACATATATAAATTACTAGATAAACATACATAGATACATTTTTCTGTGGTTACTGCATTTGTTTTTATAGTTTCATAGACTTGAAATTTATTTTGGAAGTTGGAGTCTTGCTAGAGTTGGAGCAACACTCAAAAATCAAAAAGGGCACCCACTATTGTGCCTCTTAATTTTAAAAACGCAGTGCCATGCTATTTCTCAATTATTTTTTTGTATAAAAATTCCCATTTGGTACAATTTTCCAATATGTATTTGCATTTTCTAACAGGAGAAACCAAACTCCAACGTCACTGATTATGCCTCTTAAATTGCTACATGTTATGCACAAAAGTATACACAAAAATTAAAAAAAAATCTCGTGCATCGCACAGGCCTAAAACTAGTAATAATAATAATAGTAATAAAGCAAGAAAAGAGAATCAAATAGAAGGAAGAGAAGAGAAAGAAGAAAGGAAGAGGAGACTTGGAGGCGGCAAGAAAAAGCTGAGGAATTTTTATGATTACCTTCAATTTATGTTTTGGTACGGAAAAGAAGAACAAATAAGAAGCTCGGATGTAATATTTGTACATATTTATGCTAAAGAAACTTAAGGGAGAATATGTTTAAGGTTGTGTTTTGATATGAGAACTAGATGAAGATATATAATTAGGGTTGATCTATTTAGAATTTATATGGCTGATGTTATATTTAAGTAGAAGGGTAACATATTATGGGGGTTATATTGATTGAGAGATTAGATTCAAGTGAAAGAAGAAGTTGAAGTTGTTTAGAGTAATTTTCGGATTTCACAGTCAACACTGTCAACTTTAGGAAAACGATTATATCTCACTCCGGAAAACTCGAAGCTTCGCACCGCTTGTACTCTAATTCATTGTAGATTGAGAGATATTACAGTTGGAAGTTAACCGAAAACTAATCTGCAACATTGTTCAGAGCCCCCATGGATTGATACGGAACCCCCCAGACCCCGTTGTCGATCCGTCAGCACCATAAAGCAGATACCGAGGCATTAGTAATCGGGTCGAGCACCAATTACTGATCAAGCAAGGCTTCAAACCTTACAAGCAACCGCTAGATGTCTCCTAAGATCACAGCAAAGGTGAAAGAAAAAATCTTTTCCAGAATTTTAATTCATCTTTCATTAGACATAACTTCTTCATCCGAAATGCCTTTTAGACCGATGACCTATCAAATTAAAGGTCTTTAAGTCCATTTTCATATGAAACTGGTCAAAACCATAAATCCATTATATTGAGCTAGATGTGACTCAAGAGTGAATCTATGTTGCGGAATTAAGGTCCAAACTTCAAGTTTTGCACTCATATTAACTTTGTGCCGCCTATAATATATATATCAAGCATTTATATATGATATTGCATAAGTTTAGTGTTGTGATGGATTGTAGGTTCAAATGCACCTAAAAGCATTCCAATTCCACCTAAGGAGTGACGCATTTTGCTTAACACAGCGCATCATAATGGGGGTTAATCTTAAGATATTCTTAGTCCTATTTAATTGAATATCATATTTTATTATTATCAGTATTGGTGTACGATTATGTGGAGACATTGCATGCAACATAATCATGGTAGACTAAGCTAAAGAATGTCATGGTGGACATTCAATGGATGATAGAAAACTTGCCAACCACGAATTGGGCATTGTTGTCAAAAAGGTGCTTATGTAGTGACATTAGACATTGCATTATATGAGAAATTTCTCATTAATAATGGTGACAAATGCAAGATTATTTATTATTCAGGTTGGTTATCCATTGATGATTGATTTATGGTGTTTTTGTAATATTCATTTTTTATGAGTTTGGTTATCTTAGTGAACAAGATGACAAGAAGCTCACCTCCACATAGGTTGTTTTGCAGCTATAGATGATGATGTCCAGTCCATTGCTTCTATTGTTGAGTTGTTGAGTTTTGAGGAGCTCTACGGGTTTGGGTTGTGTAGATCTTATACATGTACACTTAGTGAGAAATGTTTTAGAGTTTATTTACATTTCCACATCGTAAATAGTTATGAGTTTGGTTCAATAGTTGTTTTTATGTATGTAGGGTTAGCAAAGGATGGTTGTAGGATTAATGATGTTGTCAATTCCTTTATAAGATACATATTCTTACTAGATGATGTTCGCTGGTTGGTAACCTGTGCGGTCCACTCACCTTAAGAAGGTGATATTGACATCTGATTAGGTGTGGGTTTGACATCAATATTCTTCATGCATATTTTTTTTACTTTCTGCAAATAGTCTCCATTACATATCCTAGTGTTATACTAAATATCTGGCATCTTTCTAATGTTGTCCTGACTATAGGCTAAACTTGAACTTTGAGCAACATCAAAATGACCCAAATCACTATGAAAATTCAAGGTGCAATATTCACTTTAAAATAACATCTGGAGCCATGGTCATAAGTATCCCGAATCACTCAATCAAATCGAAGCACTAACAAATGCCAACATAGCAATGGGAATCAATCTTTCGATCAACAAGATTAAACAATTGATCTAAAATGAAAATAAATTCTGAAATAAAAATATCACATTCATGCTCACACTAGACCATGTCATCAGCTCAACCAACAAGAATACCACAGTGAACCATGGCTTGCCAATTCTGTAATGACTAACTACTTTAGATTAAGGGCCTTCACTCATAATGGGATTCAATAATATAAACAAGCTCCACAAGAGGTCTTTATTAGTACATGACATGTTCCGTGTATCAGTGAATTAAACAAAATGCAGTTGTAAGCAAATACATACAAGTGGAATACCACAGCCAATTGAAATGCAAAAGAAAAACTACAAATGGTTGAAATAAATTGTTTTGCCTCACGTTGCTGAACTTTATATGGACATTAGCCCTCCATATAAATCGGTCAATATTTCAGGCTTGCATAAGAGGAAACTGAAAATGTATTTAGCACTTTCAGAAATCCCCAACTTTCTATATAAGGAATCTCTATTCTATTTCATTTAGCTTTACAAGCACACAGATCAAAGGGAATCAAACAAAAAGTGCCTAACATAGCAATAAACTCAAGTGAGAACATTATTTTCCTTAGCTTATTTTGAGAGAGAGAGAGAGAGAGAGAGAGAACAAGCATAGCCTGCCCTAGAAACATGAGGTATATGAAAAATACAACAATGTTGTTTCGCAAGACAACACTCCTAAAAGTGCAATAGTACCAAAATAAATCACATCTCCACCGATATAGTTGAAGTCTAATGAAGCTACAAGAACTAAGTGCTTACTACAAGGAAAAACATATGTAGGTCAGTAAATTTTGTTATGATCCTTACCTGATGCTCGGTACATGCCTTGTCTTTCAAGCTTAGTTGCACTATTCCCGAAAAACTGGACATCTGGCACGAATGGGTATGTCCATCTTTGAATAATATCCTTGCTAATGGTGTCATAGCTTCGAAAGTTATCAATCCTAGCCGCGTAACTTGAGTGAATTTCATGGGTGAAAATTTTGTACCCCATTATCTGAAAGCATGAAATGATAGTCTAAGAAAAATATCAAATCAATAAAAACATGTGACTTCGGTAGAAACAAAAGTGAAGTATCCAATATAATGTTACTAGTAAAACGTCAAAGAAATTACTATACTTAGTAACAAGATAAGTATAGCTTAAATCAAAAAGGAAGACTTATACATTCAAAAGACCCAACTAGAACAAGAGAGAAGAACGAGAGGGGGCTGGTGGAAGAGCAGGTATAATTGAACATCCTAACATTTCTAATGCCCGCTGTGAGTTACAAACGACAATTAATTTCCTTCCTTTGTCTAAGTGAGAAAAGTGAGAAGAACCAAAGAAACCAGGTCGTAACGCGACCGTATTTTGTTGAAGAAAGAAGTTGTACAATGCCACAGGATGATAAATCTTTCACTGAAGTGGGCAGGGGTCTTGTCCAGAGTTATCAGCCCTAGTCCAGAGACTCGAAACATCAAGCTTGTCAAAAGACAGTAAATATGTCTCAGATTCAACTAGGTCACCCAGTCAAACTGGGAGATCATAAATGCATCAAATACACAATGCCTGAAGAAATTTCTCAAATCCAAGAAACCATGAAGCAGTTTTAGGCCATGAAAAAAAAGAAAAGAAAAGAAAAGAAAAGAAACACTTTGATCCAATAAAAAACCAAGATTCAGACTCCAACCAAACACCATCCAGAAAGAATGTCTGTCAACGAAAAGATCCCCACTCTTTTATAGTTATTCCCAACCATTTTTCATTTTCAGTTAAGAAAGTCTCAATTCAACCACTCTTTCGTATTAACTCTAACAACCCAGGCTCCTCATCGCAGACCCATCCCCAGATCCCCACCCCCAAAAGCAGGGGGAGTTGGGTACACCACTCAACCACCATCTGTTTTCACAAAAGTTGTCTGCGGTAATCAGTGTTACCCATCCTTTAGCTATAACTAGTTCAACCCAATCTACCCATGCATCTTGAATCCTCTGTTTCTTTTTTTGACAAGTAATCCTCTTAAATCCCTTTGCTACAGCTCTAGTCCCAAATCCCTCAAGCTAAAAAGCAAATCTCTAAGAAGGTGCCATATCCATGCAAGTATCGAATACCAATACTCGTAAACACTTCCTGACACATGCCGGACACGCATCCAAAGTGTATTTTTTTTATAGTTTATTTAGAACCAAACACACTTTAGACACGCATGTCCATCACTTAGACACACACGAAGCACATTGTAAATTAGAAGAAAACTTGAGATCAAATGATAAAATAAAAAAAAATGATGTCGATTCATACTTACTCGATTTTTATGTTTAAATTGTAAACTTGTTTTCATCTTATTTTATGTTAAATGATATTTAAATCTATGTTATATGAACTCTTCTAAAATATATGGAGTTCCCATGTTGGAGTCCATGGACACTTGACACTTGGATATGAATATGTGTCCGTATTTGTATCCGTGCTAGTGTCTATGCTTCTTAGCCCTTCAGAATCGTTACATAATTTTTCTTTTTGGTGAGTATAGTTATAGAAACATCCAAAATTATATGTATCTACATATGCAAGATAAGGTATAAAAGTATGCATTTCATCAGGCTTGCGCCTTAAGTCCTAATTATTTACACCAGTAGATTATCCTTCATGTATTATGTTTCCTGTGCAATATTTACTTGCATACATGATCAGATCAGCCTAGGAGACTAAAAGGGGGAGAATCCCAAAAACAAACTTTCGTAGAATGCCTTGTAAAGAATAATAATAAGAAAAACCAAAGGTACAATGAACATGCATAACATAAACTTGGCATAACCGAGATAGGCTTAAAAGTTGACAGTAATAGCAGAGAGACAGAGAGTGAAAAAAAATTCCATTCATTCACTAACTCATCCATAAGAAGAAAGAGATTATGTAGTACAACATACATGATGCGAAAACAATTCTTGAAGCTAACGTTCAGATGCTTAATTAGATGACATTTAGCCTTCACATGTTGAATGGAACACAACATCGAACAATTGGAAACAAAGTCAAATACAGAAGAAAGAAATCCAGCTAGAAGCCTAGAATACAAAAGTCAAAGTCTGATGCAAGTTCATGAGAGCATAAATAGATCAGAGTTTACACACAACACACACACACAAACATATATATATATATATATATGCCTTGTGTGCACACACACATTTGCAAATCAATGCATATATATATGTACAGATATATACATTGTTATACGTCTACATATAAAAACAGCATTCAAATGGGCAGATGTTGGACAATTAGGAGACAGTTTTTTGAGTTAAGTTGTATCCATACGCGCATGCACAGATTTTTAAGTAATATAAAAGATGTACAACGTGCAAGACATACATCATCGACAAGTAATCCCTTAACAAAATGACGGCGCAGATGTTGATAGTCAAAATTGTCAGTAAATAGACTCAGAACTTCTGGAGAGCAGATGTCAATATAGCAATCCTGCAGAAAGCATTTTCACTGATTAGGTGACAAGTGTTAGAGTAAACCAATACCGAGGAAAAACGATTTCGAGTCACAAAATTACCAGTGACTAGTGACAAGCATAGGAGTACAGAAAATTATCCATACCTGGCAGTTCATCCAGGAAAAGTAAAAATAACAAAGATAACAGAAAGGACTGTAAAAGCAGCTCGGGCCACTGAAAATTAGAATGGGGACAATATGAATTGCCCCAGGGCAAGATTTCACTTTACCTGGTCCACTAATTAACCAGGTTATCTCAAGATGAGCTCACACTGGGCACATCAAACCAACAATTGTGGATGTGGATATATGTCTAGGTAAGTCATCCAGTGACACTACAACAAGATTTAGTACCAAATTTTACAAGCTTCAAGAATGTTAAAATGGATAAATCAGGCAGTATGCAAGAAGGATCTAGCCAGTGATGCAGCTAAATCAAATCAAAGTACAGATCTGCTGCAACTATGCCAACAGATACATACGAGGTCAGGCATGAGAGCTAAATTTGTTTAGAAGCAAATGTCGATGCATTAAAACAGAATGTGATATTTGGTAGACCACAAGTCATATTCCAAATTGTAGAAATTAGAACTTATTGTAATTATTTGCATGGAATTATAATGTTGGGACTGTCTTGTTCTCCAATGAGACCAGGCTTACTAAGATTAACTCTCAAGTCCAACACCTCTTCAAAAGCACCATAATGATTAATGATACACCAATAATCCAAAGCTGTTAAGGAATAACGAAATAGTAAAACATCATCTAGTACTAACAATCAGGGCTTTCTTTTATCACCATAGCCTGCTAGGAATATCTATCAAGCCTCCTTTCTTGACTTCACACAAAAGCAAACTCAAAAGCATCCCCTATAAAGCAAATGAGTAATGGAAAAGTCGATCTCCTTGTGAAATCACTCTAGCAAAGGAAAGAGATATTTGAAACGTTTTACAACGATTGAAAAGGAACAATTTTATGTACACCAATTGATCCATATTCTCTGTCTCAACCAGAACTCCATATGCCTTGTGAGGTAAAGAAGAAAATCCAGTTCGTACTATCACAAGGCTTCTCCATCCTTTCTTTCAAATGATCCTTGGACCACTATTTGTAGACCTCATCAACACAATTGTTCACACAAAAGACATAGCCCTAGCTTTGTCTTCCCAGAACCACAGCAGGTTATGTTACACAGTATAAGCTCTTAGCAAGCAACTTATCCATGATATTGTAAAGTCTACCAATCAAGATAAGACAATTGCCTTTTATCTCCATAACCCTCAGGCCCCTGCTTAAAAAATGAAGTTGATAGTAGCATTTGCAATATTTTCAAGAAGCTAAATGTTTTTTTTTCTTTTTCTTTTTCTTTTTTTTTTTTTTTTTTTGCGGAGCGAGAAAGACCAAAATACTAACTATAATTTAATGAAAATGGAATTGGAGCATAAAGTCACACCCATAGAAATCCAAGAGACTTCATGTCTAATTCCCATGATTTAGTTAAAAGAATGGTACCTAAACCACATCCATTCTCTGAGCAATATACTCACTATTTTGCTTGACTAAATTCTACTGTTTCAGATTGCTCTAAGCTTTCTTGTCAGTGCTGTTGAGAATAGAAAGTTCACATATGTCCTTTCACCTTAAAGAACATTTACAAGGATGGCAAGTACAATTGAGGATGACTTTGCTGGTCAAAAATAGGGGTCCACATTGTCATATACAAGAAGGGAATGGAATTGATTTTTTTATTAAATTTCCGAAGTAGCCTAATAAATTTGTTTACTTAGATGATTTAGTGAGCCAAAATAATTCTTGTTTGAGCCCAAACTCAGTAACATCAATACTTAGTAATTATATATTAATCATCATTGCAGCTAAAACTTCAATTTGAAGTTAGTATATTAACTCACTATTTTAATAAAATAATACTACAAAATAATTATTCAAGTTGAATTTTGCTATTTCTACCATACAATTCATCTTTCTGATAATTAACTTTGTTCACTAACTATTGATTGGCTCAACATAGGTCGTCACTTTGATTCCCATGGGAATGATGATGACCTACGAAGCATGGACTCAGACATGCGATATGACACGAACATGCTGACACGGTGAGGACATGAATTATTTATTTTATACGTATTTTTTGTCATGTATAGAAAAATTTTACTAAAAGATAATGCAAAATAACCCTAATTAAAATTAAAAACCATACATTGTATAGTGTAAACATCAACTTAGGTATAAAATCACATTACGTTTATTTTACAATTGGATACCAAGTTGTTTTTTTTAAACTTGTGACATGTTTCATATGTGCAAGTAATGGACACGGATGTCTAAGAGATGGACACGCATGTCCCCCCCCAAGTATACGAAGCTTGCCCCATTCTAAAAAATTATAAAATAATAAGACACGTTTGCATGCAAGTCTGACACGTGTCGGGGGAGTGTCGGACGAGTGTCGTGTCCTACATGAACACAACAGTTTCTTAGAAGTGTCCGTACTTCTTAGATGATGACTATACTCACCCCCCATTTGAGAGTATCGCTTTGTCGGAGAATGAGATTACCATTGTTGATAGGACATGCCAACCCTGAGGATTGACCAGAATGGCAACAGGCAGCCCATTCCCACCCTCATTTCTGACAAGCAAACATGTGTTTAAAGTAATATATCATTATGGGCTTATGGCAAGAGGCGTTTCTTACACACTAGTTCTCTTACAACTTGAACCAATCAACTCAACCAAGCCAAAGAAACAAGACTCAAGCTCATTATTCAAGCCCAGATTGAGCCTGGGTTCATCTACTTGGGTTCACTCAGGTTGAGATAGACCCCACATAGAGCATTGTGCTTTTAGGTTTGAGCACTAGTTGACCACCATCCAACCCACTCACCCAAGTTGCAAGTTGCAACCTTGTAACAATTGATTAACAAGTCAAGCTAATATAACACATATAATTTTTAGAAGAAAAAAACGAGAGTACATAATAATCAAATCGAAAAATATACAATATTAAGGAGCACATAAGGTCATGATTGCAGGACCAAGAAACAAGAAGGCTACTTACTATCAACTATAATTATGCAAATTCTAAGATGCTAAAAATTGGAAGCCCAAAAAATATGAACATGTAATCATGTTAAGTGCATCATTGCTCTTATTATTCCACAAGTATTCGTAAAATTATCAATCAATACAAGGGAAAAATTGGTAAATAGGAAAGATGAGCACACAAAGCACAAGAGGGCAGAACTCGCCACTAACAGAAAAGTAGGTAATTATAACCAAAAACCAGAAAAATAAAGGAAAAGATTAAAAGAAAAAACCTGCTTGTCATTGTGCAGGGAAACAGAAGGATTATCAGCAAGTAACATCTTATCAAGAGATATTGTCCCTTTTAAATGGTCAGCCTTATCCTCATAATACAATAGCTGCTTTGTATCAGGATCAATGGCCATAAACAGCTCATCAGTACCAAGCCGAGATTGGTGAGCAAGCGGCGAAGCCTTTGACTTTTTAATAACCATCGTCATTACAGCATTGCTGTCTTTTTTCCTTCTCTCCTTGTGTTCTTCAAGTGCTTGTGTGAGCGACATGTTGCCCAACGTATCTCCACTTATAAGGACGAAATCTCCATGTATCTTCAGAAGTAAAAGGAAGATTAGATTGTAAAATTTTAACAGTATATAACAAGTCACAAATCGACAAACAATTGAGGGGGAAAAGAAAAAAAAAAAGACTTCAAGTCAAAAAGAATCTCATAGGTCAACGACATTGACCGAAACTGTACCTCATGTACCAATTTATTTATAAAATAAACTTGGCCCTTATAAACTAACAATTTTCACTTATATGCAACTGGAATTTTAATGGTGTAAAGCAGTGATTGTTTAGGAGAAACTAGACACTATAATAATCATCAAAGAATAAAAATAATTTGCTATTAATTGTAGATTAGACCAATATTCTCTTTTACCAAAGAGAATTTTTTTTTCTTTTTACTAATAGTGGTAGTAGTACTATTATAAAAGGCATCAAACAAGCACTTATGTTATATGGACTCGGATATGGGTGTTAGGTGCGGGTATATATCTGAATGTCGGATTCATCCAATGTCTAAGGATATAGGGCACAACAAAATATTCATACTTTTTTAATATACTTATTTTATTTTCAAGGTAGAAGGTACTATAAAGCATTCCATGCATAATATGGGAAATTTGTGTCTATTTATATGGTAAACTCAAATTACTAAATATTTTTGTAGGTGAATATCAGATTCATCTAACACGAGTACCTCATACATTTTAGAAGAGTCTGAGTAACATAGATGGGCACACCTCTTGTACACAAGATGCACAGAAATCCAAAAAACTAAACCACTCTATGGTATAACAAAACTGACAAGACTTCTCAACATCCTCAAAAGAATGTTGATTCCTTTCCCCAAACAAACCAGATGAAGCAACGGGGTGCTACAATGCATGTTGTTCCCCCCCCACTCTTTCTCAACCTGCACCCTTTCGAACTATGCGACACCCAATACTGTTATTGGAACACCCAAGGCATACCAAATAATGCAAAAAGTAATGACCACAAGAAACCCACCATTCAACATAGATTAATCAGGTAACAATATCGGTATTAAGGAAGGTAATGCGTGTGTTTACTAAAATCATAGCCCTAAATGGAATGGAATGGTGACATGAGGTTTATCTACCTGCACTGAAATAGTTGGGATAAGGTTTTGTTGAATTATGTATCTGCAAAAGTAAGATTATATTTAGAAAATGAGCACTATAGTACTTCTCGTTATTATGCACTACTGCCCATGTAGCTTCCAATCCTGTCATCCCTATTCTTCTCCTCATTACTACCCAAAGGAACAAAACGGAATCATATATGCCATGGTTCCTTACTTCGACAAGATACAAATATCTAAATTTGATATTTTTAGATACTTATTTAGACCTATTGCAGATACTTAGTAGTGGTAAAAAATTTATCTCCATTTTTCATGATATTATGCATGGTCCAGACATATCATGTAGAATTCTTCAGAAAAAATTGTCTTCCATAATGGAATCTAATAAGTGAGATTTAGAGTAAGAGAACTGTGACATCCAAGCGTTCATTTGAAGCATTTAGCTTAGTTATGTGTTGATTATCTTAATCAAGATGCTTGCGTGGCATGGTTTAGTGTTCATAATCCTCTTGCATTTACCTTTATAATTCAACTCGATTAACTAATTGAAGTGGAGATTAATTAGTGCTAATGATAAGTTCACCTACTTAGTCATTTAGCTAGGGCGATTTGTAAGGGTGACACCTAGGTGTGTGCTTCACCTACAAGGGTGTGTGTATGTGAGTCATGTGCTGCATTATATATAGAAATGTCTATAGGCTTGATGCCTTGATTGGAATAAGAGAGAAGAGAGAGAAGAGAGGAGCTTGGGTAGAGATGGAGGAGCTTGATTAGAAATTGTGTTTGCCACAAGAGAGAATGAAAGAAAAAGAGGAAGAAAACGAGAGAAAAGAAGAGAAGGAAAACAAAGTGAAGAGGAAACTTGTGTATATTTGATTTAAGGTAAGAATCATTAACTCTTAAATCTTATTCAAGTTATTTATTATAAGAACTCTCTCTTAGCTTCATGGAAGTGATCAGAGAAACTAAATTAAAGTTTCAAATAGAGTAGAGGTATGTCAAAGAACTTAAGAGAGAAGGATTTGCACACTAAAAGCCTTGTTTTCAGTATGTAATTTGATTGGGACAATTATTTATGTAATATTACTCTAGAAATAGGTTAGCTATGAGGGTTAGATTGATTTGGAAATCTATCTATAAACAATATGAAAAAGGAGGCCAAAATAGCTGTGGTTGCGACACATAGCTCATTATGGCAGCAATATATGGTTTATTTTCTTAGAGTTATATATAGTGTATATATATGATATAAATACATAGATTACTACACTTTATTTTTTATTCATTGTATTTGTTTTGTTCATATATTTGCCATAAATACACTTTGTTTTTTGTTCATGTACGTCATATAAATACATATAAATTATTACACTTTTGTTGGATATCAATGTATTGGTTTCAACTTTTTGTACTTCATACTACTATACAATGTATTTACTAAGTTCAAGTGAAAATTAACTCCATTATCTTCCTAAAATTTTAACTATAAATTCAAATGCACAAGTCATCAATAATCATAACATTCTAAAAATAAAATCTATATAACTATATATCTACATCTATATCTATATACAACATATATAAGTAGGCAATTATCGTTGTGATTGGGACACGTGGCATCTTTGCTTTTAATTTTTTTCACTTTTTGTGTTTTAATCTTTGAGCTTATTTTCCCTATGTAAGTTAATCAATAACTAGAGAAATATATAACTTTTTAAATCTTTTAAAATTCATTTTAAATGCAATTAATCTAAAATTTAAGTAAACCATTACATTGTGGTTGCGACATGTGGCCTACTTTTAATTGTTTTCACTTTTTGTGTTTTAATTTTCAAGCTTATTTTCCCTATGTAAGTTAATCAATAATTAGTGAAAGATATAACTTTTTTTAAACCTTTTAGAATTCATTTTAGATGCAATGAATCTAAATTTCCTGAGAATTATAAAAGTAAGTTGATTGTCTTTTTAATTTCTTCAAATACATGCATTCTTTATATTATAATAATATTAGACATATAATTTTGTTCAAAACTATACACTTGAATTTAATACGAATTCCAAAAGTCAGTCTACTATCTTCTTAGTTTCTTCAACTATTATTTGAAATGCATACATTATTGCATTTATAATATTATTTTATACATATAATTTTCAAACAAAATGGTCAAAACTCAACATTGTATTCACTAAATTTAGATAATATACATCTTCATTATATTCTCAATTATTTGAATTATTAATTTAAGTGGTTGTGACATGTGACATATTTTGATTTTAATTTTTTTTCACTTTTTTGTTTTTTAAGCTATCCAGATTCTCCTCCTTATGTGAGTTAATAACTAATTTTGAAATATATATTTTTTAATCATTTTACAATTCATTTTTAGATGAAATGCATATAAATTAGTAAAAATTCTAAAACTCAATTTTCTTTATTATTCAGGTTCTCTTTTCAAAGAAATGTGGTAATAAATAATTAAGGAGAACAAATACATTTTCAAATCCTTAAAATTCAACGAGAATTTTGAGAGGAGAATTTTGAATGAGTTAACTATCTTCTTAGTTTCTTCAACTATTAACTCAAATACATGCCTTTTTCAAACATCTAACAATTATCCGTACATTTTTTTTGGGCTAAAGATTGGGTTTTTACTTATGCCACCATCAACCATATTCAACAAATTCATATGATATGCATCTTCACAATCACATCAAGTCCTTCAACTATTCATTTAGATGATTATTGATAATTATAGTACTATGTTAGAAAATATCATAAATATTATAACTAAGTCATTCTTCAAATTGAAATCAACATTAGCTAGCCTCCTCCATGACTTTATCCCTGCCAACAATTGATTTTCATTTCCTTGAATAACTCTATTAATTTCACATATTACTTAATTAAATACAAAAATTAGAAAATGCAGCTAAAAAATATATGCATAATGATCGTAAAAAAAAAAGAATCCAATGCATCGCACGAGGCCTTAAACTAGTTGGATTAAAAAGAAAGAGGAAATTGAACTACTTGAGGGCTCAATTCATAGGTTGTCAGTCATAACTAATGCACTTTGGAAAATGATCATAACTCTATCTAGGAAACTCGAAAGTTTGCCCTGTTTGATGCGTTAGAAACTAGACTCGTATACCTTTCCTGTTTGGCCTAAAGTTGCTGACTGCAACTCTGTTTTTCAAAAAATTCAGTTCATATCCAAATGGGTGTATCTTCTTCACCCTAAGTCCATTTTAAACCTATGACCTATCAATTTAAAGCCCTTTAAATCTACTTTCTCAAGTATTGATTTCATTTATACTAGTCGTCATTGTTAAACCTAATTTCAATACTGTATTATCTTAAGTATACGCTCAACTTACTTTAAGTCATATTTTACTTCATATTACCTATGGGGAATGAAATTACAACACCTTAAGCCTTGGAATGAGGATGAGTTAAGCATACATAGGCATTTCATGTGCATTTGTAATAATGCATAATTGTGGAAAGTAATTGGATTGTGAATTGAATTGGATCACATTTAAGCATGCATTTAAATGCAAGAACATGGGAATGTGAACCTATTATTCATTGCATCATATGATTTGATTTGTGTTAGGTCCAAAGAGTCTTATGCCCACTTCAACTCCATCTAAGAGTTAGATCGAGATCTAGAATTAGGCGGCAATTGGTTTGAGGTGAGTATATGAAAGTACATGAACTGAAAACTAAACTATTGCATAATTATGAATCTTATATATATGGAATTAGTTTGTGTTAAATATTTCTGATGATTGGATCGAATATGTTTCTAAATGCGAAATTGGATTCGTACTATAATAGCCTTGCTATGTCTGGCTTTCGGGCTTTATAAGGACACTTAATGGGGAAGTATCCCTACCATTGGGAATATTAAATGACCCCTAATTTCACCAACATAAATAGTTGAGTGGATTAGCAGGGTAACACTACCGTCGCAATTTTGGCCAGAGTTTATTTGACACTTGGCTATATGAGATGAGTTGTTGAATCCAAAATGGACGTTTATTAAAGTTTGATTTCACTGCAACTATATTTATTGATACATCAAATTATATTCTTATTATGGATGGTATCCTTGAAATGTTCTTATAAAGAGTTATCTAATTTAAATCTTGATCCATAACTGCTTTACATGTTTTCTATTTATATAATTTTGATATACTCACTAAGCGAGTGGTTAGCTTATCATGTTCTAGAAGTGGTCCACTATAAATCTGGAGTCTTAGAGAAGTTAAGTTTTGGTAGGCAGTTGTCAATGTATAAGTTGTATCTCATAGTGAGATGTCTTTTACATTAGTATAAAAATGTTATGGGTTATGGGTTGTTGTTCAAGGTGTTATGCTGTGATGTTTTGTAACTTGTAATTATGATGCCATAAGGTATACTCCAATTTTCTATTATTTGGAAGTGGTTTGTTTTCAAATCTTGGTCTTTGATTTGATTACCTAGAGCTAGTTGTTTTTTGGAGTAAACAAGTTTTGCCATGTCACATTTTAGGGAGGTATCATTAAACCACCCAGAATGGGGCGTGACAAGAATCCACTAAAATATAATTTCAACATATTAGGGTCCATGTGTGGGCTAGGAGTTCTAATTATCGAGAGTCATAGTTAAACTTGAGACTTTGAAGTTTGAAATATTTGTCATTCGGATGTGCTTAGAATACCTTCAAATTCCTATTTTAAATTAAATTTAACATTATATATTTGTCCGAATAGCTCAATCTTTGGCCATTGTCTACCTTTCCAAGGCACAAAAATGGATTTCAAACATTATGTTTACTTTTTCAAAATAACAAAAAATCCTTTAAATGTTGACCAAACATTTTCTAGCACAAATAACTACATTTTCCCAAAAATCATTTTCAGTGGAAAAAGATTTTGAAGGCAATTTTTGGTGAAAGGGATAACTTTGAGTTGACAATTCTCGCAAAGACATGATATAGCAATTCATGACTAATAAGATAGAAATTAGAACCTTGGGGTTTCATTTGCATATCCCAGTGCAAATGAACCCGAAAACCAACAAAATAAAACTACACGTCTAGTGGTACTTTAATAGGAAAAATGAGAATGTTCATACATGTATATTGACGCATGCACACACTCTAAATATTCACAATTTCAAAACTTTTGTACTTACTAATAATGTTTTATTTTTTACGTATCAAATAAATAATGTTTTTCTTTTAGAAATATACTTAGTAACAATGTAATAATTGAAAAAGAAGAAAAAAATTGAAAAGATCAATTCAAAACAAATTAATTTAAACTATTTTACTCTCTCTCTCTCTCTCTCTCTCTCTCTCTCTCTCTCTCTCTCTCTCTCAACCTAATTAAAACCACCACCTTAGCACCATTTATAATCATATCACCACAGATAAATGTTACAGTCAGATTCAATATAAAGAAATTGCTTTTTATCCCACCACCCACCTTTATAAGCCACCGCCATAACAACACTCTGTAAATTTCTTACTCTATATAACTAGTTCATAATATTCATCAACTCCTCAATTGTAAATTTGCAATAGACAACAACAGGTAGGAAAGCGTGCGAGGGCCCACAATGAGATCTCAGGCAGGTAGAAGATGCGAGTAAAGTGGGCTTGATTGAAGATGATGATAAGAGATGAATTGTGGTCATTGATTGTGGTAGATTGGGCATGGACAGTTGCAGGCAATGAGCAATAGTATTGCAATAGGCTTGGATTGTCACGATGTTGGGTTTGCCTCGGCTGAGAGAGAGAGAGAGAGTGACAGAGAGAGGAGTTTTTTTTCCCTTTTTCTAATTTATTTTCCCTATATTTTTATTTTTATTATGCGAGAGATGAGGTCGGATTTTAGAAAAAGAATAATGGTTTACTATGTGCTACTAGGTGATGAGGTTGGATGTGATTTGATGTTGTGAGGTTCAGCATTGTAGAAGCAAAGGTGCTTGAAATTAGTAAAGGTTGATATTTTTTTTTTCATTCTATATAAAGGGAACATAAATATGCTTTTAGAAACGACAAATTTAGTATTTTAAAATATTAAAATGATAACACCAACCTTTTTTGTCAATTTCATTAATTGGTCATTAACGGAATCAAGGTACTTGTATACTGTAAATTCTAAGGGGGTGCAAAGTTATTGCACAAATCCACGGGAAGGTCCCTACAATTGTTATACACCTTAGAGGGATCAATGCAAGTTACCTTTTTCTTTTCTAGGGGAAAATTCTAATCTTTCTAAAATAATCCACACTAGATCACCCTCACTATTGTTCTTCTAGTTCACCTCATTGAATCTTTAAATGAACTTTCTGCCACTTCTAGAACTTGTAAGCAACTTGAAACTCGTAAGCAATTAAAAACATCTTCATAAGTTCTAACTCTTGATTCCTCCAAATAAAACCGACTGTACATACATTCTAACAATGATTGCACTTGAAACGCCCCTTTTTACAATATTTAAAAAAACAAAGAAACAAAAATCATCTCATTGTACCTTTCTAACATCTGCCCTACCAGATAAACAATCTAATATTCTTGTGGATTCCACTAAGTGATATTTCATCAGAATTTCACCATCCCAATAAACAAAATGCCTTCCAACAGTTTATATTTGGCTTTTTGAAGAGAGAAATCAAGTTCCTTGTTTCTTAAAATAAAAGGGCTTTTGAAGCTTTTTTTGGAGGAACTAGTATAATACAAAAATTTGAAAAAGAGATTGTTCAGTCAGGGCTTAGAAGGCCACAAAATCTCATGAATCATTTTCATATCACAATTGCATAATTCACGTATGATTCAAATTGACATATCAAGGTTCCTGACAATATAAGGTTCAAATCAACAATGTGTGTCCAAGACTCCAAGGGGGTTCAAATTGAAAATGAACTATAAGATGTGAAATGCAAATTGAAGAATCTATCAACTACAACCTTATAAGGGACATATGGTTCTATATCCAGCCACACCCCCGAATAGCCCACACTGATATGACCAAGGTTGGTTAATAGCCTCGTACACACCATGTCTTCAAAGTAGTATATTTTAGTTTCTAAATATGCCATACTTCCCATAGGGAGGTTAGAGGTTATGCACCATGAAAATCACAACTCTTGCAAAACTCCCTTATACTAGTAACAATCCTACTTACTAGTTTGTTCAATAATCCTTCTAGCTAGACATGATCATACATCGTTCTCCAAGCTACCTAACATCAAGTTCAATTATTATTTTCAATTTCTCCTTATTTGTAGATAAATCAACATGTTTAGCCTGACTGTAAGAAGAGTTAACATTAGCCAGTCCCATGCTTTCTTCTCATCAGATACCTGCTCTTTACTATTTTACATACACATTTGTTGAATTTAGAAAAGGGCAACCAATGCATGAGGGCCACTGCAGCATCTGGGTGGGGTTAGATGTATATCCTCACCCACCCCCCCCCCCCCCCCCCCCCGCGCGCCCCCCCAAAAAAAAAATACGGAGAGGCTATTCACATGTTTCGAACCCATGACGCCCAATTCTCAATAGAGCAACCTTAAAAGCAAAATTATCCTTGCGATATTACCAAATAAAGCAAAAAGATCAAAAGGGTTTCAACCCTGCTTTTCTTAGCCCTCCTAGCAGAATTGATTAATTGGACCAACGCTGAGAAATGTCCCTCGTTATTCCCCTAATATGCATAGCATAAGCAAGACAAAAAGAAGTAATACCACAGCTAGAACATTTAAAAACCCAAAAGTAGTAATTTATAAATAAATCAAAAAAAATCAAAAATAGAAAGAAGAGTATAAGCTTAGATTCTGATAAAATTTTAAACCAACACTACTGATGGAATACTCCCCAAAAAAATTAAATAAAAATAAAAAGAATATGAAAAATATACAAGCAGAGATCTTGACATACCACATGCTGCTCATAAATCAAACGCAATGCATCTCCAGCACTAACAGAATTGTGAGATTCTATTTTCTTGATCGAAAAGTTGGGTTGACCGAACCACTTTGAATTATTTAGATAATCAATCACTTGCCTGGAATGAGCACAGCAAAAGACAAAAACTTCTTCAACCCCAGCTGATTCAAGCCATGCTAAGGTGTAATCAATCATAGGTATGTTGACCAATGGTAATAGTACCTTCAACAGCAAAACAGTAAGTCAATGTAAGAGTTGACATTATAAGAAAGATTACCATCAGCAGGAATAAAATAAAGTTCAAAAGAATGCATCCTTAATAACACATCATCAAGTCAATCATAGGGAAGACAAATGCTAATGTACCCTCAACACCCAAAAACAGTTAAACAAGTGCAAGAGTTGGCACCATAAGGATGATCAACTTTTTAAAAGATGAAGTGCAATATTCAAATAAAGTCCAAAGTATGCATACTTAATTGCACGCACCAATGCCTAGTATACACCTAAAAAGATAATAAATTGAAACGTGATTGTGCATTTCCTATTTTAATCATCAATGCAGATGAATTGTGTAAGTTGACACCACATGTCAACTAAAAACTGTACCAATATGCTCTAACTTTGTACTAGCAAAAGATGCTCAAGCAGAGGGATTTCTTACTATTTTCTTCCTCCTTTTCTTTTTTTTTTTCTTTTTTTTTTTTTGGTATGTAAGTAGAGGGATCTGTTACTTATCTTCAGATCACAAAAATTATCTCCAAGCTTAGACAGAGAACCAAAATATCTATATTTCAAAGGAAAAAGGAGAAAGGAGAAAGGAAAAAGCAAAACAAATATTAGAAGGAAGGAATCAACTATCAAGGTAGTGTTATCCTCCAAAACTTGTTAAACAAAATTGATCATTTCACCATAATATGAACCACCATGAGCAGCCCAAGGGTGTACTTATCAACAAACAAACAAAAAAAAAGAGTAGCCCAAGTGTGTGTGAATAATGGTTCATAAATTTATAACACAGCGCACCTATGTTTAGCTTTACTTTGGGATGAATCATTCTTTAAAGAAAATAATCAAGATCTATATTCATGCTTTAAATAATACAGAAAAGTTTTTATTCATCTCTAAAAACCACTTCAATTGAATAACTGATTAAACTAAGAAAAAGAACCATAGATTTGTTTCCTTAGTCACTCCATTAGCCTTCTCGTAAAGAATATCTGACCCACATTTGCTAAAAGGATCTGCTTTATCAAACAAAAACGTGTAATATTCTGGCATCTTCCAAACACTTCCTCAACACAATTTAAGATCGGGCATGGAGCAAGGATAATTAGTTTTGGTTAGTACAACAAAAAAAAAAGGGCAATCCAGTGCACAAGGCTCCAATCACTGTAGGGTTTGCAGAGGGTTATAGGTAAGCAGCCTTACCCCAGCCTACAAAGAAGTTTTTTCTGTGTTTCGAACCCATGACGCCAATGTCGAAATCATCTAAATATTTAAAAGATTAACCAATCATTCCAAAAACCATGTCAATACTTTTGTTGTGTTAACAGCCTCTCCGCGCGTGGGGGTTAGGTTGCCTACATCTGACCCACTCAAACCCCATAGTGGCAGGAAACTCATGCATTGGGCTGCCATTTTCCTGCATAGGAGCTAAAAGGTTCATTATTCTTTTCATTTGATCGCTAGGCTCATGTACACAAGATGCATATATCTTAGGACCAAGCTAGCTTGGATGGACACACAAAGTTCTCATAGCTGACCATTTAAAAGTTGGACACAAGAATGCCCAACAAAAAATATTTTGGAGATACCAGTTCTATGGTTATGAAGTTCAATATATTGTCGTAGAAACTTGCCAGAAATGTCTCAATGGATCACGAAAATTATTCAGTAATTATCATTTCTCAAAAAATCAATAAATGTCTATTTGTTTACCTGGGTATTTGTATCAGCCACCCCCAAGTCCCAATTGCATATAAATCAACCCCATACCCACAAGGGGACGGCAGAGCCCGAGGAGGTCAGTAAGGAAAACCAATCAAACTAGTGCCCTTATCATTTGGTAAAATTTAAATGTGTAAATGCTGTATGTGTGTGTAATGGAAATGAGATATGGATGTAGAAATACCGTATACATATTTATGTACATGAAAACGTGCTTGTCTGTGAGATTGTATAACGAATTTTTGTTGTAAATAGCTTATAATTCTTGAATAACTTTGCCCCTATTAGAATTTAAGCAATACCCATGTAATTGGTGACTGCCAAAAGTTCTTCAATTGTTCATTCAAATTAATTGCTTCCAAGTATTGTATTACCGAGTCACGTATTCCAAGAACTTCCACAATTGAAGGTATAAGAATTGTTTGAACATTTATTCAATGCCCAACCTACTACCATTATTTTTTCACGTAAATACCCAAAAAAAAAAAAATTTTGAAAGCAGAACAATTAACATCAAAACTCAACTGCAACAGCCAAAAATTACAATCATAATAGTAATGGATGGACCAAGTGAAAATATTCCAGACAGATACAAGACACCTTTATATAAACATGGATATACACACACATACAACTGTATGTATCTATACAGAGAGGAAAGGGGATACTTTGGGGCGCTCGAGGGTGATGGGACGGAACTTCTGAGCGAAGCTATCGGCCAACAGGATGGCCTGCAAGGGCACACGAGCCAACTCCTCTTCTGCATCTTCCGAAACCCTTCTCGCTCCCTTCTTCTGTACCATTGCTTTCTTCACCCCTCTCTCTCTCTCTCGCTCTCTCGCAGAGAAACCCTTTGCTTTAAACCCCCTCTGCGCAGGCTTTGAAATGGTACCCGATTAGCATTCGTAATGAAATATGGTCGACCCGAATCTGACTCCAATTGTTATTTTCTTTTGGTAATTACACTTTACCCTCCCCTCGAGGTTTGGAGTGAAATCTAAATGCCAAGGGAGTTTATGGTTTCTATAAAATGTTTGGATTATCCTTGCTCTTTTTACTATTTTTATGTTATTTCTCTCAATTTCTATCACAGTAGTTAATACCGTTACACATGGGTTGTACCGACCAAAACGTACTAGTTTTGAAAAAAAACGAAATGAGTTTGAAGAAGTTCTCGTATTACATCGGTGTTCTCCAACATTTAGAGGTCATCTCAGCGTGTTTTGGATACTAGACAATTAGGGATGGTAATGGACCGAGCAGGGGCGGGAATTGGAATCTCCATCCCCGCCTCCACTTGAAAAATTTACCTCTATCCCCGCCTTTACGGTTATAAGATTGCCTCTACTCCTGCTTCCATCCGCACTTTCGTCCCCACTTCCACCCCCATCCTGCCTTGACCCCCACCTCGAGCCTAACCCCAAGCTTCTTTTACGTTTTAATTTGTTTAGAGATGGCTGATTTTCAAAATTCAAGCGTTAATTTTATGATTGAGAACTACTAGGATCATTGTCTTATCTAATTCATGATTTTCTATTACATATGTTATTGTAATAAATATTGATGACAAAAAATTTAAACTCTTAATGTATCATTAGAGTTCAATTATAGTTTATGCTTTGTTACTCGATGTCCAAAGAGGCAAAGACTTAAAAGAGTAAAGTAAATATAAAAATAGCATAATATAAAAATAAAAAATTAAAGCGAGGGCAGGGCGGGGTGGGGTGGGGTGAGAGAAAATCTTGGTCCATCCTCGCCTTTATACCGGTATGTATTTTCATTTTAACCTCTATTTCTGCCTTCATTTCCTTTTTGAATCCTCTATATTCTCTCTAAACGAAACGAGTTCGGTCGGATCTCCACTTTCCCCCAATCCATTATCATTCCTACAGACGAGTCTCGCCTCTTCAACTTTTTTGTGGCATTATGGTAATTTGAAGATTTAGAAAGGCCATTTGTTAGATCTAGTTACCCATTATTTATTGCTTCTGATCTAACACAAAAAAAAAAAAAAAGCTTTTGTCCCCTCTTTTTTTTCTCTCTCTCTCTCTCTCAAAATAAAAATAAAAATACATCGTATAGCTATAAGGATAATAGACTACTATCTATTTCTATAGTTATTATCTATTATTCACTTTCTTTTTTAATTGCCAACTAATGTAAACTTTGATCTCATTTTAACTACATCTATGTTTATAAAAAATAATTTAAAAACAGAATAATGCTTAATATATAAGCAAATATATTTTTATAAATATATACTATTTATAACGATAAATCCGAAACGGTACACCAAAACGCACCGATACCGACATGTACCATACAAAGAACAAAATTGATACACCATCTGGTACGGAATTAACAACTATAATTTCTACTGGCAATACACGACCTCTCAAAGAGAGGGCAAGACGAACAGGTGTATTATAATAAAAACTGAGAGATGCTTATAGGAGTTGAGGGAAAAACATCAAAAGGTCATAGTTGATTTCCAATCAAAAATCAAAATTTTTTATTTTTTTGGTACAGAGATTTCTTCATTGTGGGTGGTGTGCACCATTATATATGCACAAAGAGATTACTTTTTATATATAGGTATTATATTATATAATATCTATATATATTTAAGCCTTTGGATGTTTTGTACCTTTTTTTTGTCGTGGATCTAATTACGAATTTCTACACGAATTCTTCCCTTAATGGTACTCTTTGTACTGTTGAATTGGTGAACTATAAGAAATTAGATAAGCTGATTCAATCCATTCGCACCTCCTGTATCTAATTCAAGCAGATAAGCTTATTTAAATCACTACAAGTCATTATTGCATCATATTTGGACATTTCAGGCTCTAATGTTCTAATAAAAGATTGATGGCAATTAACTGTGGTTTTAACATTCAACAACAAGAAGCAACACCTCGCTTGGAATTCGAATTTTCGGTAGTAAAAGAAAAACGTGAAGGAAAAGTAAACAAAAATATTATTTATTTTTTTCACTTTTCCTTCATTTTTTTTTATATTTTTTTTTACTAAAAATCTGGGTTCCAAACAAAACGTTAGTGTAGCTGAAAATTCATCACTCTCTTATCATCTCCACTGCCAATTGCCACCACCATCTCAGCACTGTCCATCATCCGAATCGTAATGTTAAAAAGAAAATTTGAAGAAGACCACCCAGATTGTTTTGCATTTTAATAAATCAACTTCTTTGAATTATTAAAGATGCTAATCATTTAGCATTTTCTCTAATACCTCTACCGAGGCCCTAAACAAATCCTTTAATTCAAAGCTGTAAGTCCTCTTATCAAAGAACGTAAGCCTATTTCTTCCTGTTTCGGACAGCGCACTCGTAAGGTTCTTTAACAACGATGTTTCAAGCTTCAATGTCGATGCTCTAAGTGGCTACTATTGACAGGCTTTTTGGATTTTTTTGCCAAATAGACTTTGTGGTGGTGCAATTGAACATGGTGATACGTCTAGTGAGAGGAATAATGGGTTGTGTGGTGGCAGTTCTCTATATCTTGTGTGTGTGTGTGTGTGTCAAAGAAGAAGATGAGGCCTTTATTTGGCAGGGCAAAATAATCATTTCAACAGTGTAGGATAAATTTTCCTCCGACACCACTTGGGCGAGTGCGGCAAACATATTTAAATCTAACACTTTATGTCCATTTTGTACATTGCTCCAAACCTTGAGGGATTATATGTTTAATTTTAAATTATAAGGAGTTTATGCTTTTTTGGGCCAAAGCACAAGGAGGTAAAGTGTAATTGTTCCTTTTTTATTTTTCCAATTTTCTCTTGTGAATTAATCCAACTCCCAATTGAACTTCTATTCTTGTTTTTCATAATTTTTTGAAAAATTATAAAATCACCTCTTAAACTTTAGTCAGAATGACTAAATCTCCTACGTAATGATTACGAGAACTCCTTCAAAAGAATTGGCCAAGAAGTTGACATTTGGGTTCACTACTCTTATTTATATATCAAAGATCTTCCATGTAAACTTTCGATACGGGGCTTACACACATCAACACTGGTTGTCACAATCTTCTCCGCTTGAAGGCCTCGCATGCTCGCAAGAGATCCACAATCAATTAATTAGAAACCTCGCGCTACAGTGCCTTTGAGCATACACAATCGTGTGCGTGGGTCGGCTCTGATACCATAGGTATTAACCACGAGAACTCCCCCAGAAAGGCTAGCCAAGAAGATGATATTTGGATTTACAAAAGTATTATTTCATACCTAAATTGATATTTTTTTACTACAACAATTACTTGATGATTAAAATACCCTTTCACAATTTTTCATCCACTCTCTTAACTGATTACTAACATATTATTAACAGAAGATGATAATTGATACAAATTTATAGTTCCAGGAGTCAATGTTTCATGTTTTTAGAGTTTAGGGAGGTTTAGTGATGCTGATTATTACATATTGTCATTTCTATATTACTGCATACTTAATCACAACTTTAGGTTTTATGATCATAACAAAAATAGCAATCTTAGCTGAAAACATTGATAATAAAGAGGTGGCAAAAGGGCACTCTTCAAAGACCATAAAGGGAAATTAATAAAAGCTTTGCCTATTGAAGTTAAGGAAGTGCAACAATTAACTTGTCACAAAATCTTCTATACAAATATATAAAAATAGAATGTCAGTATGATGTCTCCCTCATTTTGAACTTGTGTATCTTCGTCATAATTATCCTTTAAAGTCGTTTTATTAGTATTTAAATTTATTTAAAAATATCAACTTTAAGGGTATATAAGAAAAAAAATATTTCTTTATAAATAGCAACTACTATAGTTACAATTTTTAAATTTGTACAACTTCTACTCTCCATTCGATTCTCACTTCTTACTTGCAACACATGTTTGTGCTCCAAAGGTTAATACATTTTGAAATCGGAATGCTACTTTTCAAAAACATCGTTTTTTAATAGGGGAAGATACGAGACTTCATTAGATCTACTAAACTAAAAATTGCATTCTCAGATATTACATCACATTCGAAAAGGAAAAATTACTCTAGCAATCTGTACGGTTAGACCTTCGTAATACTTTTGTCTCTATACTTTCGGTTTGGGCACATAAAGTTGTGAAGTTTCATTTTTGTTATAATGCATAACTTCTGTCTGACATACATATAGACAAAAGATATGCAAACTAGAACAATGGAAAATGAGGAAAAGATGAGGGCAAAAAAAGGGAAAAGGGAGAAATATGAGGGAGGGGAAAAGGGGAGTAAGCCAATTGAGAAGTGTTTTTTAACTTTGGTATGCAGTTCAAAAAGAATTGTGATTGTGGGAGAAGAAGCATAATGAAAGCTTCATGGGACAATCCACAACTCTGGCAAAAGATTTTTGCTTTGCAAAAGATATCCAATTTGGATTGCATTTTGAAATTCAAAATTTCTGTTTTTTCTAGTCCACAAAATCCAATCAACTCATAGATGACCCATTCTTTAATATTTGCAACAAACATAAAATTCATTAAAAAAAAAAAAAGCCAATTTCATCTCCAAGAACAATTTCATCTCTAACATGTTTTCTTTGAAAGGCAAATTTCTTGTAGGACCTTCTTTTTTTTTTTCGTGGACTAGAAAATGGAGTTTGAGCTAACATCCTCCATATTAGCTCCATGTTAGAAAGTAAATTTTTTTTTTGGAGTGAATTGGTCTTATCCCATATTATAATTAAAATCATACCATTGACCCAAACTTCATGCATACCAAGTAGCCTTTCACCAATTGAAACCTAGTGACACTTGAACCCATTGAAGCCTACAATCATAGGCACTAATTCTTCTCAATGAGCGTTTTATCAAGTATTCTCAATTTTTTTATATGCTTTCAACAAATTGATTTTCATTTATAAAGAAGCTTTTGCTTCTATGGTTATTTCCTTTCACTGGCATTAACCATATATATATAGAAAAATTTCTTAATATGTTGTTTGTTATTCTAGGACGCATTGGGCATCTGAACAAAGACCCCCTTGCTAATTTGATGTAATACCCAATTATACCTTGAGAGCAATTAGTTAAACACAAATAAAAATAAACAAAAGGTTGGGGTCTTCTCTATAATTATTTTGAGCTCTGGCTGACATGTGTCCTTATTGCACACTTTAAGCATGTTTTTTTTGTTTGTACAAAGTGTTAAAAATTGTGATTTTAGTGTTAGAAATTGTGAAAATACAATTTTTAATACTTTATACAACTAGATAATTCATGCTTAAAATATGTCTTAAGGGCATATGTTAGCATTTGTCATTATTAAATTGGGGACAATGATTAATTGTTGGGATTTAACCCACGTGCAATCATATATGGAAGCACCCATGATCTACACGCACGCACCAAAGAGAAATACACAACACAGATAATTAAGGTGATTCGGTATGACTCTACCTATGTTCACACAAACGAGAGAATAATCCACTATAAATAAAGATGGAAGGTTTGAGACAATCACAAAACACCCACAATCAACACTAATACTCGAGGCCTGACTGCTCAAAGGTATTTGAACCTTGAAGCCATCTGCTCCTCCCAGTATCCCAAGTCCCATAGCCATGCATGTTTGCTACTCTGCTCTCTTGCGCTTTTCAATCTCTCCTGCCTATCTCTCTGCAAGCCTCCCTTAAACTCTACCAGCCTGTTTTGGGCAAAAGCCCCCCTTCTGTGGGCACACCAAACCAATCCTAAAACTCCCATAAATTCCCTATTTATATGCAAACCCTAGAAATCCTAATCCCTACACAATTAGAAATATATGTCCATATTTATAGAAAATTACAAAAAAAAAAAAAGAGTTTCTATACAATTAGAAAACCTACATATATAACCCAATTGTTTGGACCCCATAAAATTAAGACACATACCCAACAATCTCCACCTTAGCTTGGATTCTGCAAACCATCTAAAGATAACCATTGTCGATGTCGATGTTGATTTTGCCGCTCGTTGTCAAACTCATCACGCTTAGCTTGCACCTCCATAAAGATGCCCGCATCTCTAATCGAGATGCCTTGCAAAGTCAACCACTTTGCTGACTATTCAGGCTCCATCTCTCATGTACATGCATAACCATAGAGATCACTGCCACAAGCAAGTTCAGAGCTTCCATATGAACATCCAGCAATTACTATTCCTGATTCTGATCAGAATATCCCGCACATCGTTTGCGCACGCACTTGTATGTCTCATCTGAGTATTTATGCGCCTATTACACATGAGTCTCGTAACTATTTAGAATCCTGCACACCTTTGAAAAGAACATCTACATTGTTTGTACAACACCTCTACATACCCCTGTGTATATGATGTGTGCACCTCTGCAACTACTGCTCACCTTATTCAATAATACACCACACCCGCGTATGTTATTCAATTGTACTACCTATCCTATATCTGACAGCAGCTCCATCTGTCAAAACACTTTCCACAAGCTTGTACAGGTTACCAATCATCTTTCTAATCAAGATTACCCCTTTGATTAACTCCACCTGCAACTCAAGTCCTAGTTGCATCAATGATAATTGGTTTTTCATCATTGATTGGACCATATTACTCCCGATCACCCTTAATCATCCTAGTCAAACTTAGTTGCTCTTAATAAACTTAATCTCCATAACTTTGTCTAATCTCATCAAATCGTGAAAAAACTAAAAATTCTTCACTCGCCCGTAAATCCATAGTCCTTGAAAACTTTAGGAACACTCCCTTCTCAAATTTCGAACACCCTACGTCAAATAATATTGTCCCAAATTGACAATCCTTGGTTCAACTAATCGTGCCACTCCCAATCGTTGCCTCAAACAATGTCAAACAAAGCAAACCTGATGCTCCTCTGAGTTCCATGCTATGGGTTTGCAAAACCTTTTATTTTCGTTGACTTTCGTGTAAGAAAAAGAAAATAAACAACTTGATCAATTGTAAGGCTATCACTGTGCACGCCGTTCCCTTCACTGTTATCAGTCTGATCATGCTGCTCCTTCCACCAAAATTCGACCTTTTTTTTCAATTATCTTTCTTTCCTTTATTATTGCATGTAACAAAATTTTGATTCATATGAATGAAAAGAAAAAACTTCACCAAGGCTTTGATACCACTTTGTTAGGATTTAACCTATTCGCAATCATATACGAAAGCACCCACAATCCACACGCACACATCAAAGAGAAATATACAACACAAAGAATTAAGGTAGTTTGGTACGGATCTACCTATGTTGACACAGACAATAGAACAATTCACTATAAACAGCGATTACAGGTCTGACACAGTCACAAAACACCCACCACTGATACTAATATCTGAATCCCGACTGCTCAAAGGTATTTGAGCCTTGAAATCATCCATTTCTCCGCTCCTCTGCTCCTCCCAATGTCTCGAGCCCATACCTCGCTCTCTTGTGCTTTTCCATCTCTCCCTCCTATCTTTTTCTGCAAGCCTCTCTTGAACTCTACCAGCCTGTCCTGGGTAAAATGCCCCCTTCTTTGGGCATACCAAGCCAACCCTAGAATTCTCGTAAGTTCCCTATTTATTGGCAAACCCTAGAAATCCTAATCCCCACACAATTAGGAACATCTGTCCCTATTTATAGAAAACTATAAAAAAAAAATAGAATTTCTATACAATTAAGAAACTCATATATACAACCCAATTGTATGGACCAACAGAATCAAGACACACCCAACATTAATATGAAAACTAGTAGGGTTTATTTTGTTAAACTGAAGTCCTTGAACAATTTTTTTTTTTTGTAAACTAAGTCCTTAAAGAATCTATGGAAGCTTATTTTGCGTTATGTACGAAAATGAAAGAAGAGAAGAGGATTGAAAGGAAGGGAAGATGACTATTTTTTTTTTTTTGGAGAGAAGAAAGAGACATGAACGAGGGGATTTCTTCAATGGGAAGTGTTAATTTTTCCTTTAACTGTAAGGTTTATCTCTAAATTTGTAGATCGATCTCAGAACTATAATTTTCAACCAAAAGGCATTAATGTTGTGTTTGGAAAGCCAATTTATCAAGGAAAAAGTAAAAGAAAAGAAAAAGGTGAGAGAAAATAAAACAAAATGAAAGAATACTTTTGTTCTCTTTGTCCTTATCACACCCTGATTTTTTCACACTCAAGAATGGTGAGAAAATGCATGATACTTTCTTGTTAGAACTCATCCTGCTAAAAGGATGAGTGCGACTAGGTTTGAATTACAAATTGACTTAAATAAGGGCTTTTGGAAAAAGGTTTGGAGTCGCCACCTAACTTTGTTAAGTTGAGTTAGAGTACCAAAAACTAATTGCAATCCAAAGATTAAACTTAGAGTTTCTGAAAAGGTTTTGGAAAGACTTTCTCAAGAGAGAGTTTTTGGAGAAAATAGGTTGTTTCGCAACCTTTGGAAAGATTTAAACCTTTTTTTAAAATAACTCTGTTTTGGTTTTTGAAAACAGTGATTCTAGGTTCGGAGGTTGGTTATCTATAGGGAAGATGCACCAAGCTATCACCTTATCCCGGCCTTACTGTACCTACATGTCCTTTCACCTCAGGTTCACTCATTTAGAATCTTCAATTATCCAATGTTCAATTATATCTACTTTGAGAATTTTAGAAAGAGGTTTGAGCCATCACTTTAGGAATGATATGATGCATGATATGCAAGTGCATAAAAAGAATTTAGAAAGAGATTTTGAAAAAAAAAATTAGAATTTTGAAAAAGGTTGTGATCGCACCTATGAGGACTGCTTACATATCCCTTTGTTGGGAATCAAGTCAGTCGTAGTTCGGACTCGGGGTTCGATTGAAAATAGACACCTTGGGGTCTTGTTTAACTTGAAAAGACACTTTGGGCTCTTGAAAAGTTTGATTTGAAAAAAGTTTGACTTGAACTTTGATTGGAAGATTTGAACTTGACCTTTGATTTGAAATTGACTTTGATTTGAAATTGAACTTTGAATTAGAACTTGGGCTTATTTTAAAATGTTTGAATTGAACTTTGAAATCATCTTGACTTGAATTGGAGTTTGAAAACCATCTTGATTTAGAAAAGAGTTGAAGCTTCCTAACTTAGAGTTAGGGTTGAACTAGGGTGTTGGACTCTTAGGGTGTATGCAACTTAGGGTTGAAACATGCACTTAAAATATAAAGGTTTGACTTTAAAAAGTTTTAATTTTAGAAAAGTTTCAAATTGGAAAAGTTTCATTTGAAAAAGTTCCATTTTAAGAAATTTTGAATTTGGAAAGGTTTGAAGTTAGAAATATTTGAATTTGAGATTTGGAAGGGTTTGAATTAGGAAAGAGTATGAATTAAGAAAAATTAAATTTGGAAAGTTGAGTTTGAAAAAGGTAGGTTTTGAAATTAGGAAATATTAGAATTAGGAAGATTTGAAGGTTTGAAATTAGGGAAGATTTGAAAGTTTAAAATTAGGAAAGATTTGAAAGTTTGAAATTAGAAAAGATTTGATCTCTATTTCTTAAAGTCGAAGATTAGATTTTATTTCCAAAAATAGATTATTTAATTTGGTTTCCTATTTAGAAAAGATTTTATTTGACTTAAAATTAGAAAGCTTTAGTTTTGAAAATCTATTACTTTATGTGACTTTTGGAATTAGGAAATCTATGATTTTGTGTAGAAAAAGGTTTTGGAAACCTATGATTTGATGTAAGAAAACTAGGTTTCCTAAACATGGACTCTAGGCTTTTGACTTGGATTTCAAGACAATGAGTTTTTGAAAGTAGATCTTTGAGAAAGAAATTTTAAGGAGATTTGCAAAACAATTTTAGAAAGGGGTTTGAATATAGACTTTTGCAAGTTTCTTAAATATCTCATTTTCTTAAAATGATTTTAATCATGAGAATATTAGAACCATTCTAGACTTGTGATTTTGACAACAATTAGGTTTTGAAACCCAAATATGGACTTTGATAGTCTCGTTGAATGTAACACTTTTTTAAAACAACTCTAACCATAGAATGACTAGAATCATCTTAGAGTTGTGATTTCTTGAAAAACAATTTAAGGCTTGAACTCAAATTTAGACCTTGATGGTCAAATTGAATATAATACTTTCTTAAGACAACCCTAACCACGCAATTATCTTAAGGAGTATGGTTTTGAAAACAATCTTTAATGCAAGTTCGAAAACACCTTTGAATATGGTATTGAATACAATGTATGAACATGATAATTACAATGCAATATGTATGTGAACATACAAGGTTAAGCTTCACCACATAATCAAGGTGGCTGGACCCACACCATCTTAAGGGGAACTCAAAGAAAATCCTTGACACAATGATTCTCTTCAAAACCTTCCTAGGTATGAACCGGGAGGTTGCTTATTTCAAGAATGCAAGAAGAGGAGGTAGAAGATGGGGATTAAAATAAAAGAAAACACAAGTGGATTAGGAGAGAGAAGAGAGAGAGGGGGATTATATAACTTAACTAGAAACCCTATCTTGCGCCACTTTGACGGTGTGTGACGAGTTGGTTTTCAAAAGTATCCCGTCCTTCGATAAACGTGTCACAACCAAAAGGTATGTTCGGTCCCATGACATAGGGGTTTGTTGATATTTCTAATGTTGACCTTTTTGCGAGTGTTTCTGCCACTCTGATGGTTATGATATTTGTGAGTTTTTCCGTCACTCTGACGGTGTGCATTCATTTCAGAGATTGCCTGATCTCGGGATGCTATTTGATAGTTTTATCGTCTAAGGGATTAACTTTCTCGAAAGGCAGGCCAGATAGGGACATTCTACGTTGGCGAGTTAGCAAGCACCAGAAGTGAACCGCTCTATAATCTTGCAGACTTGGGTTCTGTCTCAGTCGACAAGTTTGAAAGGACCTATCGTTCTGAGGAATTTTCTCAATAAACATGCCCTGTTGGATGGATTTATTGTCTGAGGGATCTACTTTCTCAAAAGACAGACCGAATTGAGTTGGATTGACTTAGACTGGAATTGGAATTGAAATTGAGGTAGAAATATAGATTTATTGTCTTTAAGAAGACATGCCAACTGGAATTAGACCGAGGAATGTCTCAAGGGCATTTTGGTCATTTTGCTTCTTTGGGCTTGGCGCGTCTGTGGAGTAGTTGATTGACTAGATTGAGTCTGGAAAACCGGTTTCGGCTTGAATATGTTGATGTCGGTTTGTATGTGAGTCCAGTCGGGCCAGAGATTGCCAAGCGTGCAAAAATGGGGTGCTTATAGTCCTCACCTTTTATTTTTTCTTTTCTTTTCCATCACTAAATCTTTACTCCAAACACAGCATAAATGACTTGTCCATTGTTGTGCAATTGGTTTTTGATATCTTTAAAATAATACTATTTAGGTTAATTGGGTCAAAATATTAAAGTTAATACCGGCCTTATACTTTATCTTTATTCCGCTTTGTGAAATGCGATTCTTTTAGAAAACTTTAATAGAATATTCCATCAGAATGACATGACAATCACATTTTTGTAATTAAAAGCCAATTAGATGTGTGCTTTTATTTTAAAGTAAAATGTTGTTATTCAACCACATTACTTTGGATAAAGTTTCAAATTGTATATTGACTTTAAATGTACTATTGACTTTTTTAAACACAATGATAAGAGGATACTCAAGTAAAGCCATTAAGGGAAATCAACCTCCAAGTTATTGACAATGAGTATGCTTAGCCACACCGAGGGCAGCATGGTTAGAAGACCTCCTCACGTGTGTAAAGAAATAGAAATAAAATGCTTGGCCCAGTTTAAGTTGTCATGATTTACATTTGCTATACAGTTGAAAATTAGAAGAACACACCGTACAGCCGATACCACAATAGTGTTGTCACTTTCCATCCCTCATTGTAGCTATAACCCCTTCCTTTCTCAACTTCCCCTGAGGGTTGACTCATCGGTATAATAGTGGCAACCTAAAGTTAGTGGTGGAGCTAGAAAATTCATCAGAGAGGCAACCATTAAAACCTAGGAAAAATTTGTCATAATCACCAATAGAGTACTTGGCTTCCATATAATATATAATGAATAATGTATAAAAGCTTATATACATATGTATAGTATATAATACTCTGTCCTGCAAAATAACTATTTCAAAAGGACATTTATAAATTTTTAGAAGGGGCAAATTCAGAAGCATTTCATAAATAATAGGTATAAATTTATTTTTCAAACTTAAGGGGGACATTTACAAATTTTGAAGGAGGCAAATTGTGAACTTTTTTAGAACTTGTAAGTAAAAATACAAGTTAGTTGAGAACATACTACATATCTAAGGCCAAAATGTTTCTCCTCATCGTTCTTAGCTGCATCAATGATAATTTTCACAGCTCCTTGATGCAATGACGGCCAAGAAAGTGCTTACAATAAGACTATGATTCACTAGCAATTGGAGCCTTCGTAACTTCTAACATTTGCACCTTAACTTCATTAAAAACACTTAATTTATAGCTTTTCTAACCAAGATATCCATTAAGCACTTAATTTATAGCTTTTCTAACCAAACACTTAATTTATAGCTTTTCTAAAAAGTCGCACCCTGATTTTTATCTCGAGCTCTCTTGACTTAGGAAAAACCCGATACTCTCTCTGTTTGAACTCATTTTCCTAAAAAGACAAGTGCGATAAGGGTTTAATCTTGAAAATTGACTTGAATAAGAGCTTTTTGGAAAAGGTTTGGAGCCGTCACCTAGTTAAAGATGTACTAAGTCACCTAAACTTAAGTATAATCCGAAGACTAAATTTAGATTTTTTGAAAATGTTTTGAAGATGCCTTCTCAAGGAGGTTTCAGAAAACAAGATATTTAGCAACCTTTTGAAAATAGTTTAAAACCCTTTTGAAGATGTGAATCCGAGTTGGTTTTCGAAATAGAAATCTATAGTCCGAGAGTTGGTTACGTGTAGGGAAAATATTCTCAGATGTCACCTTACCCTTCCCTTTCAGTACCTATAGGTCTATTTACCCTTAATTCACTCACTAATTTTCGGTTACTTAATATCCACTATATCCATTTATTGAAGTTTTGAAAATGGGGTTTGATAATTACTTTAAGGATGAATGATGCATGATGCATTTTTTTGGAAAGACTTTTGAAAGAACTTTGAAGTTTGACTTGAGATAGAAATATTGATTAGAGGAAGGCTTTGAAAAGGATATTTTACTTGAAATGAGGGTTATGACCGCACCTATGAAGGTTGTCAATTTATCTCATTTGGTGAGAATCAAGTCATTCGTAACTCGTGCAAGAGTATGATTGAAAAGTGAACTCAAGACAGTCTTAGAATGTTTTAAAATTTGAATTCAAGAAAGTTTTGACTTGAAAGTGAACTTGAGAGAGTTTGAAATGTATTTGAAATAGAACTCATGAGAGTTTTGTAATGTTTTGAAATCAACTCAAGGGAGCTTTAAAAATGTTCTGAAGTATTGATTTGAAGATTTTTGGAAGTAGAAGTTGGATTAGAATAAGCCAAAAGCAATTGTGTACTTGTCTTTGAAAAGTTTTGAAAATTATTTTCTATGTCTTATGAAAAGCTTGTTTGAATATTTTATCACCTTAAAGAGCTTAATTATTGATCAAACTAAATTCTCCTTGGGTTATGACTTTTGAAAAATGCTTTTCAGAAAGGGGCTAGAAACTTCTTTTTATGTTTTTGAAAAATTTAGGGTTATAGAACCCTATTTGATATCTCACTTTTCTTAGAAAACCATAATCACTGGATGACTAAGATTATCACAATAGTGTGATTTTTGAAAGTCATTTTTGGAAAGAGGTTTTAAAAACGTTTAGGGTTTGGAATCCTAATATGAACCATGAAGGTTTCAATCGTTTTATCACCTTCCTTTAAAGACCTTAACCACAAGAGGGATAGGACCATTCTTAGGGTTATGAGTTTCATTTTGAAAAGTTGAAGGAGCTCTAAGGAAGGTTTTATCAAAATGATTATAGAGTACTCAAGAGAGCAAGATGTTTTAAAAACAAGTTTTGAAGATGATTTGAATTGAAGAATGGTTTGAAAAGGGTTTGAAATTGGAGACTTGAGGTTAACTAACCTTGATTAGGATGACCTAGGATTAATTAACTAGGGTTAGGATGACCTAGGATTAACTAACTTTGTTTAAGTTGACCTAGGGTTAACTAACTAGGGTTAGTTCAAATTTAGGTTAGCTAACTTGGATTAGGTTAACCTAGGATTAGGATGACCTAATATTACCTAACTAGGGTTAGGTTGACCTTGGATTAACTAACTCGAGTTTGGTTATGTTAACTCAAGGTTGATCTCCATGTTGATTTTGATGATAACAAAACCATGTGGTTGTTATCTAATAACTTTAATTAAGTGTGTAGATGATATTATGAGTCATTGATAATATGGTTGAGTACCGAATAAGAAGATTACGTAGGTAATCATATGCTCAAGATGATAAACAATCATCACTGAAAAGAAGACAAGCTTTGGAAGCATATATTGGTGGATAGAAGATTTTGAAGACTAATAGAGGAACATATTTGATTACTTCCATTTCGAAGTCATTGAAGATCTTGTGAGGATTCAAGAAGTTATTCAGAAAATCAAAGCATTCAAGCAAGATCATTTGAAGAGTTTTCAAGTTGACATGGAATCAATTCTTGAAGACTGAAGTGCAAACAGAAGTGCTAACACAACAAAGGACTTTAAGCAGATTTGAAGACCGAAGTCCTGACACCATACAAATATGGTTGACATATTACTAAAGACCCTCGATCCTCAAAAGAAGAAAATTGCACAGATATTATCGACACCTTGCTCAAAGTTCAACTTGCTTAGATCATGCTCAGAGCTATTGTCAACCATCAAGATATGGTTGACACATTGAAAAGTTCTTATCCTTATATCTTATGCTAAAGCTCTTGTCAACACCTTGAATGGATTTTGTCGACACATTGAAAATAGTGAACATATAAAGAAAGACAACCCAAAGAATGCTCAACACCATGAAAATCTGGTCGACACCTTTAAAGACTGATTTGCTGAGAATTACTAAAATGGTCGACACGTCAAACACTAGTGTCGACACCTTGCCTCCAAACAGTAAAATTTGGGCGCAACGGTCATATTTTTTGAACGATTTGACGGGCTAATTTTGCATTATAATATACCAAAATCATCTCCAATGATTAGAATTGAAGGAAGGCTATATATAAAAGATCCCCAACTCATTTATATAGTTGAAGAACACAAGATCAAGTACTAGAGTGAAGATTCATTGATTACATCTTATATTCTATTTTTATTCATTTAGGGGTTTGTTGTGTGAGCTAAAACTTACTTTATCTACTCTTTGGAGAGTTTATCCTTTGTATCAAATCCTTGTATCATACTTGAATGAGATTTTAAACTTTGTGAGCTTGAGTGGAGCTTGGGGAATACACTTGTAAGATTGAGTAATCTTGGACAACATTACTTGGGAGTGAGAGTTCAGGTAGAACTCTTGTAACAAGAATGATCTAGGCACTGAGCAACTAGCAAGCTATGTAAGGGTTTTTACATAGTGGAGAATACCTTCTAGTGAATTGAAGAAGAGAGGACGTAGGCAAAGGATTAGGCCGAACCTCTGTAAATCTTTGTTGTCTCTTTCTTTTATGCTCTGTTTTTCATTCACTACATCATCATAATCTGCCCACATATATATACCTTGCATTGTGTAAATGTTTCATTGTTCATTCATCATTAATCTGTTATTATTGCTATAAAGTTTTTAAATCCCAATTCACCCCCCTTTTGGTTGCTATTTTGGGATAACAAGTTGACCTAGGGTTAGGATAACCTTGGGTTAACTAACAAGGGTTAGGTTAATATAGGGTTATGAAAGGTAGTTTTGAACTAGGGTTTTGGACCTAGTGGTCTTGGAAGGTTTGGCGAGTGTCATTTTATACATGAAACTTTGAAAGTGTCTTTTGAAAATTGTGATTTCATGTGAAAACCTTATAATTTATGTGGGAAAACTCATAATTTTATGTGAATAACTTTAAAGAAACAATTAGAAAAATGTCACTTCATGTGAGAATGTTATGATTTCATGTGAAACTCATTTTGAAAAACCAACTCAAGGGAGATATATGTTTTGAAAACTATTTTATGAGAACCATTCAAGTGAGCATGTAATTGATATGTTTTGTTTTTTTGGAAACCACTCAAGAAATAATTGTCTTGAAACCATTCCAATCACAAACTCAAGAGAGAAAAACTTTGAAAACCTCCTTAGAGAAGGTTATTTTAAAAACCACTTTTATGCAAACTTAAGAGAATAAACTTTTGAAAATCACTCTAGTGAGGGTTATTTAAAAAACACTTGAACACTTAAAAACCATTCAAATGAGAGTGTAATTTATGTGGTGGATTTATGAAAACCACTCAAGAGTGTAAGCACCTCATTTTTTACCGCTCGGCAGTTTACGGTCCGTCCAGACTTGTACTCAAGTCAATATGGATGTATTCCAATCGAAATCAACTCTCTAGGTCTAATCCCGTCTATTCATCGCTTAGCGGGCCCACCAGGCCCAAATAGAGGCAAAATGATTGAAATGCCCTTTGGGGCATTGTTCGGTCCAATTTCAAATCAGGCGCGTCTTTCCGAGGACGATAAGTCCCCTTTCCATTCCCAAACTAGGCGCGTTTTTCTGGAGACGGTAAGTATCCTTTCCAATTCCAAATCAAGCATGTCTTTCCAGAGACGATAAGTTCCCTTTTCAAATTCCAAACCAGGCGCGTCTTTCCGGAGACAGTAAGTCCCCTTTCCAAATTCTAAATCAGGCATGTTTTTCCGAAGACGGTAAGTCCACTTTCCAATCCCAAATTAGGCGCGCCTTTCCGAAGACGATAAAACCCCTTTCCAATTCTAACAGGCACGTCTTTTTGGAGACGGTAAGTCCCCTTTACAACCTGTCGACTGGGACGAGACCCCAAGTCCCCTAGAAGGTAAAACGGTCCACCTTTGGCACCTGCTAGCCCCCCAATGCAGAAATGTCTGTTTCGGCACGCCTTCCGAGAAAGTTGACTTCTCAAGTGCTAAGTCCCTTTAGCAGCTTCCCGAGATCAGGCTATCTCGGGAATGATCGCAAACCATCAGAGTAGCGGAAGTACTCGTAAACATCGCAATCATCAGAGTAGCTGAAATACTCACAAGCAGGTCGATATAGGGAATTGCCAACAAACTCCTGTATCACGAAACCGTCGTCAGAGTGGTGGAAACACTCAAAACCCAGGTCAACACTAGTGCCTGCTAGCCCACTTCGGTGAAAAATGACCAAATTGCCCCTAGGGTCATTTTTTGACACATTTCTCGAGAACATAACTAAGTTCTCAGAATGGTAAGCCCATCCTTCCAGGATTGTCTTAAAAAGAAATCCGGTATGATTGGGTGTCTTCTAGTCAGTTTTGGGCCAGTTCCGAGACTTTCCAGTTAAGATGACCATTTTGCTCTTAGGCATCCGAACGCCCCGGGGACCACACTGGCTCTGGGTATCAAACCGGTAATCTACTGAGAATGCTTCTTATAGTGTTCTCAACCTTCTATTATCTGCCCGGATCATTCCAAGTCAGTTCCGGTAAACCCGGTGCAAAATAACCGTTTTGCCCCTAAGGGGTCGATCGCCTTTTCTAGCCACACCGGCTCTGGATATCAAACCGGTAATCTTCCGAGAATACTTTTTATAGTGTTCTCAACCTTCTGTTATCTTTCTGGATCATTCCAAGTCAGTTTCGGCAAACTCGATACAAAATGATAGTTTTGCCCCTAGTAAGCCGGTCGCCTTTTCCGACCACACTGGCTCTGGTTATCATGCCGGTAGCCTTTGGGAACATTCTAAATAAATATTTCTAAATCTTGAGTCTTCTTCCAAGACATTCTGAGTCCGTCCTGGTAGCTTTCCGATCCAGTTGACCATTTTGCCCCTAATGGCCCAATTAACCCTTTCGACAAATCTTGTCATCATTTTTCAAGTCCATTACCCCCAGAATCCTATTCTGAGGGTTTCTGCTCTTTTCTGGCCTTCCAGGCCATTCCCGGTCCCTTAAGTCCTTCTCGGGCTTTTTGGAGTCACTCCTAATGAAGCCAGGCTAAAAATTGCATGGTAGTTACTAGTACAGGCGCCCAAATCTTTTCAAGATACGTTGCTTGCCGACCTCAATACTTTCCTAATTGATTACGCCAAGCCAATATTTGGCTTGGCGCCATTGCAACAGGCGCCAGGTCTATCCCATCTTTATAAATACAGAGCCTCTTCCAGCGTGAAAGAGGTCCGCAAACTCAGTCTAAAAACCCTACTTTTCGATATACAGAGCTCGTAGCCTCCTTAAACCCTAGCTTCTTTAGGTTTTGTAAACCCTAGCCTTCATACACAAACCCTAGCCTCTTATACACTCATATATACTTCTATACACTTATACACTAGCCTCCATTGAAGACTTGAGATGCTGCAATCTGAAGCTTTGAAGATTGGAGACAAACTCTTGAAGATTAAAGTGAAGACCGAAGCAAGACAAGCAAAGCGAAGTGCACAAAGCTAAGCAAAATAAAGAAGACACAAGGTAGGCTTCTTATTTACGTTTACGCATCTTCCCCCCTCTCTTCTCCCTCTTAACCCACTTGGGTTTTCTTCTATTTTAATCCTCCATCTTCTTCCCCCTCTTCTTACATGCTTGAAACAAGGGAGTTCCCGGTCCATGTGTAGGATTAGGCTATTGGAGAGTCACCATGTCGGGGGCTTTCTTTTAGTTTAATCGGAGACCACGTGGGCTTGGCCTCTCTTGATTATATGGTAAATCCTTTAACCTTGTATGGTCACGACCCTCTTTGCATTGTGCATATCATGATCTTGCATTCCTCCAAAATTTGTTTTCGAACTCCTTTTCAAAACTTGCATTAACATCGTTTTCAAACTTGCATCAAAATCTTCTTTTTCAAAACTTGTTTTCAAAATCACAATCTTAAGGTGATTCTAACATTTTCATGGCTAGGGTTGCTTTAGGAAAGTATTACATTTAAAGTGACCCGTATGGTCCATATTTTTAAATCCGTGTTGCTTTCAAAACCACCTTCTTAAAGTGGTTCTAGTCTTCTTATGGTTAGAATCGCTGTAGGAAAGTGAGACATTTTTATACTTTCTAAAAACTCTCTTTTCAAATCCCTCATTCTAAAAAACCACTTTTTCAACATACGTTCTAGAAATTCCCTTCAATCTCCTTCTTCAAATTCCTTTCCAAAATTGTTTTCTAAAAACTCCCTCTAAAAATCTATTTTCAAAACTTTCTTTTCAACTCCTTTTCAAAACACTCTCTTCAAAATTCATTTCCTAAAAACACTCCCTAGGTTTTCTTTTTGGAAAACTCTCTCCAATCTCCTTTTTAAAATTGTTTTCCAAAAACATCTTTCCTAAAAGCTCCTTTCCAAAAACGCTTTCCTCAAAGTTCACTCTCCAAAGACACTCCTTACGTTTCCTTCTTAAACAACTCTTCTCACAAATTTTTTTCTAAAAACTCCTCACTAGGATTTCTTTCCAAAAATTCTCTCTCTTCAAAACTCACCTTCTAGAAACTCCTCCCTAGGATTTCCTTCTGAAAATCCTCTTTCCAAAAAACCCACTTTCCAAAAATTCTTTCCTTAGAGTCCAAGTTAAATCCTAGAACTTACGTTTAGGAAACCCTAATTTTCCTTTCCAAAAACATGATTTCCAATCCCTTATTTTGGCCTCAAAACCTAGGTTTCCAAACCTCATATTTTTTACGTCAAAACTATACTCTTCCCAAAACTAGAATTTCCAAAACTCCATCTTTCTAAATCCATGTCATATCCAATCTTCCCTTAGGAAACCAAACCCAATCTCCCATTTAGGAAACTAGATCCTATACTCTGTTTTTGGAAACAAAATTAAAACATCTCTTTTTAAAAAAAAAATCCAATCCCTTGTTTTAGGAAATAGGAATCTCACTCCTTCTTAGTCTAAACAATTCCTAATTCAACTCCTTCCTAATCTAGTACTTTCCTAAATCTTAAGTTTCCTAAACTTAAACTTTTAAATTTTTCCTTAAACATTAAACTTCCAAATCTTTCTCAATTCAACTCTTTCCTAATTTCATCCCTTTCCAAATCTAAGTTTTCAAACCCTTCTTAAACTCAAAACCTTTCCCAATTTCAAGAATTTATAAAACTCAAACTTTGAATCTTTCTAAAATTCTTAACTTCCCTAAACTTCCAATCTTTCCAAATCTAAAACTTTCTAAATTCTAAACTTTTCAACTTTCAAAACTTCCCTATTTCAAAACATTCTAAATTCAAAACTTTCCAATTTCAATACTTTCTTAAAACGAAACCTTTCCTAATTTTAAAACTTTCCTAATTCGAAAACTTTCCTAAAACGGAACTTTCCTAAAATAACACTTTCCTATTTTGAAACTTTCTAAATTCAAACATTTCCTAAATTTAATCTTTTATAAAACTCTTTCAAGTCAACTTGAATCTTTCTTAAACCCTTCCAAGTCAAATCTTTTCTAAGTCTCCTCTCTTTCCTAAGTCTAGGTTCCCTAAATCTCAATCTTTCTAAAACAAGTCCAAATCTTTTTTCCAAGTTCTATCTTTCTCAATCAAAGTCTAATCTTTACAATTCCAAATTCCAATTTTCAATCTTCCATTCTAAATTCCAATTCAATTTCTTTTTCCAATCAAACCTTCTATTTTCTATCGGACTCTTGTTCGAACTACGACTGATTTGATTCCTCCAAAGGGATACGTAGGAAACCCTCATGGGTGCGGTCACAACCTTTTTCAAGTTTCTATTTCCACAACTTTTTTTAAATTTCCAATTCCATAACTGCTTTTCAATTTCCAATTCCATAATTCTTTTCAAATCTCTTTTCAATTTCAATTTCAAATCTATCTTTTCAAATCTTTTTTAAATCAAATCAATTTCTTTTCAAATCTATGTCCAAAATCTATTTTCCAACTCTCTTTTTCTATTGCATTTACATATCATGCATCATTCTTTTCAAAATTATTTTCTAAAGTGAATAGGATTTAACGTTTGTTAGTTGAAGACTCTCATAGGTGAATTTAGGGTAAATAGACATGTAGGTACCGCAAGAGCGGGGTAGGGTGATGGCTTAGTGCGTCTTCCCTACACGTAACCAAGCTCTGAACCTAGATCACTGTTTTCGAAAGACCAAAATGGAGTTTATTTTCAAAAATGGCTTAATTATTTTCTAAATGGCTTAATACTCTCTGGAGGAAGTATTTTCAAAATCGTTTTAAAAAACCCTAAGTGTAGTCTTCGGATTATGTTTAGTTTTTAAGTGACCTAACTCACCTAATTCAAGTTAGGTGGTGACTCCAAATGTTTTCGAAAAACTTTTTATTCAAATATATTTTCAATTCAAACCTAGTTGTACTCATTCTTCTAGGAGGGTGAGTTCTAACGAGAGAGTACAATGTTTTTCTGCTTGTGTGTGTATTCTTCGAGTGCGAAAAATCTGGACACGACAAAGAGATGGTTGCCTTGAAACCATTTCAATCACAAAACTCAAGAGAGCAAAAACTTGAAAATCTCCTTAGAGAAGGTGATTTTGAAAACCATTTCTTATGCAATACTCTAGAGAGTAAACTTTTGAAAACCACTCTAGTGAGGGTTGTTTTGAAAATCACTTTTGGTTAATAAAATCACTCAAGTAAACATATGATTCCTATGGTTCATTTGTGACAACTACTCAAGACTGGATTGTCTTGAAACCATTTGTATCACAAACTTAAGAGAGCAAAATTTTTGAAAACCTCTTTAGAGAGGGTTGTTTTGAAAGCAATTTGATGCAAAGTTCAAGAGAGTGAGATGAAACAATGCAAATTACATATTAGGCATTTTGGAAGACATCTTAAGGCATGGAAACCTAGGGTACTTAGCTTGGACATTAAGATACTCCAATTTGAAGAACTTTAGAGAGACATTTTGAAAATCATTTTGACATGAACTTTGAAGAACTTTTGAAGATAGAAACAACGGTAGTTTGAAAAGAGGTTTTAAACACAAAAACAAAGCCATTGTAAGCATAACCTGAGCATTATAACAAGTGGAATGCAAGGGTATGAATATATAAGGTTTAGGCCTCATCACATTGTAAGGTGCTCCAATGGCCATATTATCTAAAATTAGGCTTACAAGATGTCCCCGGATGCCGTGGGTCTTGCAAGCTTTCATTTAAGCATAGCCATGAAGCATATTTGTTTCAAGCACATAAGAAAGTGTGGTAGAAGATAGGGTTTAAAATGGAAGAATAGCTTAAGTGAGCTAAGAGGGAGAAGAGAGAGAATGGGATTACATAATCTCAAAATGAAATTTACCTTGGGTCTTTAAAGCTTTCAATCTACCAGTGTTAAAGGGCTTCAGCTTCAAGTGGACTAAGGAAGCTCCTTTGAATTTGAGAGACTTTTTGTGATTTTTAGATTTTTGGAGCAAATGGGAAGAATTTATCCACTGTTTTCATCTCTGAATTGTGCAGAGGGTGGCCTGAGATTTGTAGGTAAAAAAAGATTAGGTGGGGTGCATGTAATACATGTAGGCCAGGCGTATGTAATACATGCGCCATACCCCTTCCACTCCAAGGATGCCACATGGCATCCTTGTACTACCCTCTCTTGAGCTGCAAGATAAATTTTGTCTTAATCTAATCAAAATTTGGGAGCATGTAGCATATACTCCACCGCCGAAAACTTTTATGCTGACTTTGCCTGGACATTCATGCTATATTGGAATGATATGGGGAAATCGGACGTGTTCATGATGTTTTCCTATAATTTCTCTTGAACTTGGTGCCCTCGGGGAGCCTTGAATGTTTCCGAATGATAGAGATATCGCCTCAGGAAATGAGCTTAAAAATAAACTTTTGGGAGTATTTGTGAGACACTTCGTCGGTTTTCCAAAGTAACAGTTTTTGCACAACGCGATCATGACCTTTAGGAAGTGATCATCTTGATTGAACCGTATTGGTAGAAAGTCCTCCGGAAAGGCTTCGGGGAATTCCTTGATTTACGCATCTTGTAAGTCGTTTAACAGTACGTCTTAGTTAGGGGAATCAAGATTGAACACATAACATGGGAGGTGTACTTTTATTTTTTTATAGTGTTGAAAAAGTATCCTTCTTTGAAACGTTCAATCATGGCCTTTGGGCGACGTTATTGACAATTAGACTGTGCCGATGGAAAGCCTATCACTCAGGGTTCTTAGAATTCCCTAATTTGCGCATTTCGTCAATTGTTTGAATGTCGATTTAATTCCTAGGGTCAGTGTGGTTTAGAAGTGTGCTCGGGCTACTAGGGACAAAATGGTCATTTTGATAGGTATCACTAGTACAGGTTTGAAGTTGGTTTGATTGACATCTTGAATATGTTAGATTGTCAAAAAAGTAAAGGGTAGACTTACCATGTTGAGAAATTAGTGCTTTCTTGAATGACGTACTTGCTTAGAGATAAAATGATCATTTTGACTAAACTTAATCGAAAAGAGACCAGGATGGGTTTGAATGACATATTGAACATGCCGGTCTATCTAGAGATAATGTTGAGGGTGGGCTTACTGTCTCGAGGGATTGGTGCTTTCTTGGAAAACGTGCTGGTGTGCCTACGGGCAAAATGGTCTTTTTAACCAAATCTGACCGGAACAAGACCGGGATTGGTTTAAGTGCCATTTTAAACATGTCAGACCGTTTAAAGATAGTGTTGAGGGTAGACTTACCATCTCAAGAGATTAGTACTTTCTCAAAAGACGGGTAGGGTTTGCCTAAAGGCAGAATGGTCATTTTTTACTGTGTTGCGCTAGTAGGTGCTGGTGTTGACCTGGGTTTATGAATGTTTCAGTTACTCTGACGGTTGTGACAAGTTAGTTTCTAAGGGCACATGTCCTTTGGTAATTGTGCCACAGTCAAGGGACATAGTCGATCTTTTGACACAAGGTCACTTGTGGTGTGTCCGTGTTGACCTGTTTATGAGTGCTTTCGTCAGTTTGACAATTTGATAGTTTGTGAGTGCTTCCGCCACTCTAACAGTTTTGGCAATTGGTTCCGAAGATCGCCCGATCTCAAGAAACTGCGTAATGACAAGAGGCATAATGGACATTCTACGTCGGCAAGCTAGTAGGCACCGGAAGTGAATCATTTAAGTTCATGAGTGTTTTCGTCACTCCGACGATGTTGGCGATTGGTTTTTGAGATCGGTTGGTCTAGAAAAGTTACCTGGAATGTCTAAAGGCATTTTGTTCATTTTGTCTCTGAAATGGTTAAATGAGCTTAGAAGTGCGTATTTGCTCTTAGAAGGTTGAAGTGATTTTTTGAAAGCCGTTTGAGGCTCGATAGTGTTATAACATTGTGCTAGAGGATTTGTTTGGACCGAAAATTGCTGAGCGAGCAAAAATGAAGTACTTACGGGCACTGTCCCAACTTTGTAATCAACTCTATTGAAATCATGTAGCAATGCCATCATCCTACCCTGATAGATTATACATCTAGCATCATATGAATCCAAAATCATGTTTTTAAAAACTGCCGTGTCAAAAATGACATAAGAGATGAGTTAAAATTATATTAAAAAGTAAAACAAGTTATCTGAACTCAGTTGTAAACCAAAAACTATTTTGTAGCAAATCCTTAAATAAATTAAAAAAAACAACGAATGATAGAGACAGTGACGGATAGAAAATGGTGTCTAACTCTTAAAATTCCATTTTTTTCTTGTTTTACTCATCTCGTCGAATTGCATTGGTTGGTAAAATATTTTCTTCTTTTCCTCTTTGTTCCCAATTTGCATAGGTGGGTAAAATAATCTTTAGGACGTAATTAAAAATTCTGCACACTCACCAGACGCTTTCGAACCGCGGTGGCCATCATTAAGCTTTGTTTGTTGTTCACTTTAATCTAATCATGTTTTCCCCATTTGCATTCCAAATATAAAATAGGTTAGATGTCAATAAATTAACATATTTCTTTCCTAATTTTACAATATTCAATAGAATTTCTCAACATAAGACTGTATTTTTGCTCATAAAAATTTAGCCTCGATTACATTTGCTACGAAATTAACAAAAACAATCATATGTGGGGGACTTAATGCGGTCAAAGTTTAACTTAACAAAATGACCCTTTTATCTCCTCATGCTCACTGCAGCAAGTTTTGGTAATAACAGCTACAGTTGAAAGAGAGGTTACCGTTTGTAAATTTAGGCTGTACTAAAATACATTTTAAAGAAATTAGTAAAATATTTACGTATGATTATGTAGAAAAAGTATGGTATTTTAGTAAATTAAACTTGGGAGTGTTGCTATTGTCAAATATTGGCGTTCTCTCATCCTTACACTTTTGTTTGCTAGAATGAACTTGACAAATAATTTTAACATGTAAAAAGCTATCATGAGGTAAGAATTTATGTAGCACACCATGAGCGGTCTCGTTTATAAGTCTGATCCTATCGCACGTGGTCGACCATCCTATCCCGCAGACCCATGGTATGGACAAGCATTGCCTTCGGAACCTGCGCCGGGATTCTTTATGTTCACAATGAATTGCTTGGAGGGTTTAGGCGCTACAAAATGCGTCCAACAGATTTTTGATGAAATGTTCGGTAGAAATCAAACCGACATTAATTGTTGTTGCAAGGTCAAGAAAATGGGTAGTTGGTGTATGATGAGTGTAGCAAGGTCTACTGATCACATGGACAAATATAAGCCCCGTGCCCAAGGACTCTATAACAGGGCTCAAAAAATGCTTCTTAGGTGTGGCAAGCTGCCAAATTGCTCTGCAAGAAAACTTGCTCCGGCCCTAAGTCCTAACGGTCGTTGATAGTGATTTTATTGTACCACCTGTTGCAAAATAGTGTCATATATATTGGATTGATCCGAGCTCTCTAATTGAAAAAGATCTTGAAGATTTTCCCTAAACTCTTGATTGGGCTACATTTTATAACTTGCTACGTAAACTGAGAGAACAAGTTCAACAAGGCCTGAGTTCTTTATTGTGATTTCAGTAAAATTTTGTTGACTCAAATCTTCAAGGTTTCATTCAATTTATAATTATATGGATTTTCTTTACACAAAATGAAATGTTTTTATAAAAAAATTTGTTGTGTCATCAGTCGTTATTTTTCCTAGAGGCATATGCACGAACTTCGGGTAAGTGATTTTACATTTGACAAGATTTTTGTTACTTACTTTTCAGAACTATATATATATATATATATATGTTTTTTAATAACCTTCGACTACATTCCTGGTCAATAAATTTATAGACATTTTTTCTATAAAATTATAAAGTAGTGAAGTGGGTAAAGGCGTTGTCCAGGCTCTGTAATCGATCCTATTGGAATCATGTGGCAATGCCACCATCCTACCCTAATAGATTATACATCTGGCGTTATTTGAAACCAAAACCATGTTTTAAAAAACTGGCATGTCGAATAAATGCCTTTAGAGATGAGTTAAAGTTATATTAAAAAATTAAAACAAGCTGTCGTAACTCAGTTGTAATCTGAGAACTATCATGTAGCAAATCCCAAAAATGAATAAAAACCAACGAATGATAGAGACAGGGAGGAATAGAAAATTGTGTTTGACTCTTAAAATTCTTTTTTTTTTTTTTCTTGTTTTACTCATCTCCTCGAATTTTATTGGCCGGTAAAATATTTTCTTGCTTGCCTCTTTGTTCCCGATTTGTATGGGTGGATAAAATAATATTTCGGACGTAATTTAAAATTTTGCTCACTCACCATTTGCTTCCGAATCGCGGTGGCTATCATTAAGCTTCGTTAATAGTTCACTTTAATCTAATCATGTTTCCCACGTTTGCATTCCAAATAGAAAATAAGTCAAATGTGAATAAATAACATGTTTCTTTCTTAATTTAACAATATTCAATAGAATTTCTCAACATAGGACTGTATTTTTGTTCACAAAAATTTAGTCTCGTTTATATTTACTTCCAAATTCATAAAAAAATTGTGCTGGTACTTAATGCATGCAAATTTTAGCTTAACAAAATGTCCCTTTGTATCACCTCCTGATCACTGCAACTAGTTTTGGTAATTTGAAAGAAAGATTACCATTTGCGAAATTAGAATGTACAAAAATACTTAAACAAATTTGTAAATTAAGTAGAAAAAGCATGGTATTTTGGTATATTACACTTGGGAGTTTTGCTAGTTGTAAGCACATTATTTTTACCTGGTTAGTAATTTCTAGTTCAAAGCATCACTCTAGTCAAATCAAACACTTCAAAGCAAAGAAAGGCATTTCAAGATCAAAACAACCCTTTCAAGTCAAGGCGACCATCGCAAGCCAAGAAGGCCATTTCCAAGTCAACATGACCATTGCAGGTTAGAAGTGACCATTTCACCCCTAGAAGTCTAGGAAGCGTTCGGAGAATGGGCGATCTCTAAAACCAACCGCCTCCATCGTTAGAGTGACAGAAACACTTGCAAACTTTTGACGGTTTAGTTTTCATTAGCGCCGACAATGTAAAATGTCCATTATGACCCTTGGCATCTGGCAGCTTCACCAGATTAGAGGATCCCCGGAACCAATCACTAAAACTGCTAGAGTGGCGGAAATACTCATAAACTATCTAGCCATTGGAGTGGTAAAACACTCATAAACAGATTCACGGGAACACCGCAAACAACCCAGTGTTAAAATGACCGATGCCCGTCTTGGTCATGGTATGTTTACCAAGGAAAATATACCTTTGGAGTGTACAAATCCCTCAAGATGGTAAGACCACTCCAAAACTATCTTTAGACAGTCTGGTATGTTCGAGATGCCATCCCAATCGACTTTGGTCCCATTCTTATGACTTCTAATCAAAATGATCATTCTACCCTTAGACAGCCCGACAAGTCTTTCAAGAAATTGCAAGTCCCTCAAGATGGTAAGACCCCTCCCAATACTATCATTAGATAGTTCGGCATGTTCAAAATGTCATTCGAATCAACTCGAGCCCCATTCCAGAGGACCCTGGTCAATATGACCATTTTGCTCTTAGATAGACTGACACATCTTTTGAGAAAGTACAAGTCCCTCAAGACAATAAGAACATTCCCAATACTATCTCTAGATAGTCCAACATGTTCAAAATGCCATTCGAATAATCTCTGGTCCCTCTCCAGAGAACCCTAATCAAAATGACAATTCTACCTCTTGGCATCCCGACACGTATTTGTAAAAAGTATAAGTTCCTCAAGACGGTAAGACCACCCCCAATATTGTCTCTATACGGTTCGATATGTTCAAAATGTCATTAAAAACTCCAGTCCCATTCTGGACAACCTTAGTTAAAATACCCTTTTGCCCCTTGGCACCCCGACACAACTTTTGAGAATGTATAAGTCCCTCGAGACGGTAAGACCACCCCCAATACTGTCTCTAGACAGTCCAACATGTTCAAAATTCCATTCGAATTAACTCCAGTCCCATTCCGGAGAACCCTAGCTAAAATGACCATTCTACCCTTGGACAGCTCAGTATGTCTTTTGAGAAAGTGGAAGTCCCTCAAGACGACAAGACTCCCCCCCCCCCCCCCCCCCCCCCCAACCCCCAAAATATTATCTCTAGACAGTTCGGTATATTAAGGTGCCATTCAAATTAACCTCGGTCCCATTTCAGTAAATCCTAGTCAAAATGACAGTTTTGCCCCTAAAGCACCCTTGGCACACTTCTTAAAGAATTACACGTCCTTTGAAGTGGTTAGGCCATCTTAATCTACCTTTAGGTAGTCCACCACATTCAAATGGCCGAATAAAGTCCACCCTGATCTTGGTCTGGCAAGCCCTGGTCAAAATGACCATTTTACCACAGCATGCCCTAACATGATTTTCAAGACCATACAACCTTTAGGAGCTAAATCGGCCCACCATGACACCTTGGTAAAGGTCTCATGACCTTCCAAAGTGAGTCCATCGACGCGAAGCACACTTTTAACTAATAAGAGTTTCAAGAAGCATGTCGCATACGTTTATCAAAAGATAACTTATTCTTTATTTCTCTGATCATAACTGTCACACCCCATTTAGGGATTGGACAGGCCAAAAGCCACAGAGCCTTAACCTATGGGTCACGAAAGCCTAAAACCTACTTAATTAATATAACTAATGAAATAAACTATTCTAATAACAACTGCTCTTAATCAATTAAATCAAATAAACTAAAATAATTGATCACCCCAGGAATAAATAGTCTCTAAGTAATACAATAACAAAACCATCTCTGGATACGCTCAAAAAATAATATACTTTAAATATCCAAATCTCATAGCAAAGTCAAGTATGTCAAGTAGCAGAAGTCAATAAGAAAATTCTATGAAAGTCTCTACGCAAAGGCCTCATGTTCCAAAGTCCATCTCTAATGACCGTTTTGCTTACCTGAAATGTTTTAAATGTCTTCAGCTCACAGCTCAGTGAATGATAGGTCTTGCAATAATACACTTGATAGTAGAAATAAAATTTGCCATATACTGGATAATGAACTAAAACAACTTTTTAAAACTTTTTCAATGCACATTCATATACTATGCATGCTTTATTAAAGTAAAACAAGTAAATCTTACAATCTCAATAGTAAAGCAAAATCATCTCTTAACATCATAAAACGCAATGCCCAAGCAAAATATCATCTCTTAAATATAAATAGTGCTAGCAAAAACTTAGGGGACCGAAGAATATCGCAAATCTAATTCTCAATGCCAAATCTTATCTCTGAGCTTAAGCCCAATGAATCCACATTGCACTTAGAGTCACCTTAGGGTGGCGCTTGGGTCTGTTTTCTAAGTTGATTCAGTTGAGGTTCTCCTACAATCGTTCAGAACTAGATTTACTCCTTAGTTTCCAGAGTCACTAGTTAAAGAATCCATCAGCCTAACTCAACCCTGAAAACCGACTTGCAAGGTCAGGGTTGTCTAGAGGCATATTTGGAGGTACTGGCTTTCGTATCCAGGCGAGCGATGTGGGACTTCACTCATACCCTCCGTCACGCAAAGCATGGTGATATGAGGCAAGAGCGTGAGTTGACTCAACTCCCAAGAGGTGAAGGCTCCACGAAACCCAGCCTGATACCATGTTAAGGAACCCATAGGCCTAACTCAACCTTGAAAATCGGCTTGCAAGGTGAGGGTTGCACAAGGGCATATATGAAGGTACTGGCCTTTGTATCTAGGCAAGCAATGTAGGGCTTCACTTATAACACCTCACTTCAAGGAGAGGACGTATTCTTTAGACTTTTCAGAAATGGTCCCAAGTACAATATCATAAAATTTGCACCTTTTTATAAAATAATCTTAAAACAAACGTGAAAGAATTTTCTTAAAAGAATAACTTGTATCTCTCAAAAACCTTCTCAATCAACAATGTTTTTTCTCAAGTAGTAAAATTCAGATTTCACTTGAAATCAATAATTAATGATCTCAATATCATGCTCATTCCCAAAAAGTAACAATTTTTCTCACATAAAATAAAGCATTGTGTTTTACTAAAATAATAGTTTACGATAATTAAAACCATTCTTAGCAAATTTCATATTCATGGGATTAACTTGGGAATCTCATACTAGCAAGGAAATCACTCACCTAATATCCAAATGACGTGGACCTAAAAATACAACGTGAAAGCTAACGAGTGTTGCTTAAGTTACAAAAGTAAAAGCCTAATATTAATATATATTCTACGACTAAAATTAGCTAAAAAAAAAATTCAAATTTGATACCTACACGTCGAAAAAATTAGGGTAGGACTAATTTTAGAAGGAAAATGCTATTCTTACCAAAAAAAATATACAAGATTTGTATACAAAACGATGTGCCAGTGGTTGTTTTGTAATTAAAAGTTATTATGATGTGTGTTTATTTTGAAGTGAAAGACTCTAATTAAGACATATTATTTTGTATAGAAATTTTATATGAATTTTTTGTTTATATAGCATCACCCTTTTTAGAATTAAAACTTTGCCTGATTGGACCAAATCACTAAGGTGTACCAAACACCTATACTTAACCACACTATATAATTTCCCGTCACCCTCTTCCTTGACAATCTAGAAACCCATTTCTGCAACTAAGGGTTTTTTTTTTCTCCTTCTTTGTTTATATATCCTTTTTCTTATCATCTTGTTCTCACCATGTATACCGACACTGACAACCTCTTCTTGGCTGCAACCAAGTCACACACACAGCCTCTTATAATTCTCTCATTCTCTCACTCCGTCACTACACACTAAAATCTATAGTGGGAAATATGGTTACATGCATCTAAAACCCACCAATCACTAAAATATGCTAAATCACATTCCAACCAATCTCCCAACACAAACAGCCACTTCTTAAATTAATATCCAATCCAAAGTAAATGTTAAAATATAAGATTTTTTTATAGATTAGAATATATGATTTCCTTATAGATTAGAATATATGGTTTCCTTATAAGATTAAATTATTATTATTTATTACTTGTTCGTCACTCTGCTTTGACCTATATATAGAGGCTTTCTCTCAATGTAATAATTCACTTCTTTACTTCATTATATCAGTACAATGCATTACAATATAGAGATCTTGTTTTAGGGTCTCTCTCTCTCTCTCTCTCTCTCTCTCTCTCTCTCTCTCTCTCTCTCTCTCTCTCTCTCTCTTTTCTCTCTTCATTATTCCAACTTGGTATCAGAGCCACTGATTTGTGGCCTACCTTTTGCAATCAATCTCGTCTCTATCAACCATCGCTAGATCATGCTGATTTCTATTGGACTAGTATTAATCTTTGCCTTTATCGTGGTATCACACCAACTAGCACCTCCTCATTGCAGCAGTAATCCCATGGTCGAAACACTTAAACACAACAACTCCATCATCAAACTTTGTCGCTACCTTAAGTCACGAACAAACCAAGTAGCTGTGCCTTTGCTCGTTGCCATCTTTGTTTACGTTGGTTACCAACCATCGTTATCCACCAAAGCTTTGTCATATCAATGCTCATTACTGGAGTTGCATAACTTTGTAATGGATACCTGCCTTAATGTAGTCAAATACATATTGGCTCCAAGTTCGCCCATGCCTCCATTGGAGGTCTTATGGTCAAGTCTCATAGCACGTATGTGCTCTCCTTGGCTCCTTAATCACCAAGCCTTTCATTCATTCTTGGCTCCTCAAGTACCGAGCTCGTATCATCATTCTTGGCTCTCCAACCATCTGGCCCACATCTGTTTTGTCCTTTGCTGCACACGTATAGTTTTAGCCTTCAAAGATCATTTTAATGCCCTTCCTCAGAGCTCATTTTTAGAGCTTCTCACCTTGCACTCTCTTTAAAGTTGCTACCTTGCACTTACTTTATGTAAGCACCCCATTTTTAACCGTTCGGCAGTCTACACTTCGTCCAGACTTGTTTTCAAGTCACCGTGGGCGTATTCCAACTGAAACCAACTCTTTAAGTCCAAATCCCGTCTGTCCATTGCCTCGTGGGCCCACTAGGCCCAAATAGAGGCAAAATGACCAAAATGCCCTTAGGGGCATTGTCCTTTCCTTTCCAATTCCAACCCCTCTCTCAAGACAGTTGATTCCTCAAGACGGTAAATCTATTCCAATCAAGCACGTCTTTTCGAAGACGGTAAGACTCCTTTCCAACCCCTCTCTCGGGACAGTTTATTCCTCGAGACGGTTCCAATTCAGGCATGTCTTTTTGAAGACGGTAAGTCCCCTTTCCAACCCCTCTCTCGAGACAATCTATTCCTCGAGACAGTTCCAAATCAGGCACGTCTTTTCGGAGACGTTAAGTCCCCTTTCTAACCCCTCTCTCGAGACAGTTTATTCCTCGAGACGGTTCCAAATCAGGCATATATTTTCGAAGGCGGTAAGACCCCTTTCCAATCCCTCTCTCGGGACAGTTTATTCCTCGAGACGGTTCGAGTAGCGAAAATTCTTGTAAATATCACAACCGGTAGAGTAGCGGAAATACTCACAAATAGGTCGATATAGGAATTGCCAACAAACTCCTGTGTCACGACGACCCCCGTCAGAGTGGCGGAAACACTCAAAACCTAGGTCAACACCAGTGTTTGTTAGCCCACTTCGGTGAAAAACGACCAAACTGCCCTTTGGACCATTTCTGAGACTTTCTGGTCAAGATGACCATTTTGCCCCTAGGCATCCAAATGCCCCGGGAACCACACCGGCTCTAGGTATCAAACCGGTAATCCTCTGAGATTACTTCTTATAGTATTATCAACCTTCCTTTACCTTTTCGGATCATTCCGAGTTAGTTCTGGCCAACCCGGTACAAAATGACCGTTTTGCCCCTAGTGGGCTGGTCTCCTTTTTCGACCACACCGGCTCTTGGTATCAAACTGGTAACCTTCTAAGACTGCTTTTTGTAGTGTTCTCAACCTCCCTTTACCTTTTCAGATCATTCCGAGTCAGTTCCGGCAAACCCGGTACAAAATGACCGTTTTGCCCCTAGTGGGCCGGTCTCCTTTTCCGACCACGCCGGCTCTGGGAATCAAACCGGCAACCTCTGGGAACATTCTAAATAATGTTTTCAGATCCCAAGTCTTCTTCCGGGACAGTCCAAGTCTGTCCCAGCAGTTTCTTGGTCCGATTGACCGTTTTGCCCCTAAAGGCCCGGTCAACCTTTCCGACCCATCTTATCCTCATTTCTCAAGTCAAATATCTCCATGACACTATTTTATGTGTTCCTGCTCTTTTCCGGCCTTCCGGGTCATTCCCGGCTCCTTCAAATCATTCCCGGACTTTCCGGAGTCACTCCTAGTGAAGTCAGGCTAAAAATTGCATGGTAGTCACTAGTACAAGCACCCAAATCTAGTCAAAGATATGTTGCTTGCCGATTTTAAATATTTCCTAAATGGCTGGCGCCACTCCTAGTGGTGCCAGTGTAAATTCTGGTCTAGTGCCACTGCAACAGGCGCTAGTGTTGTCCAACTTCTATAAATACAGAGCTTCATCCAACGTGAAAAGGATCCGTCAACTCAGTCTAAAAATCATATAATTCAATATACAGAGCTCGAACACTCCCTAAACCCTAGCCTCCTTAGGTTTTCCAAACCCTAGCCACCATACACAAACCCTAGCCTCATATGCACTCTTATACATCTCCATACACTCATACACTAGCCTTCAACCCTCCTTCGAAGACTTAAAGAGTTGCAATCTGAAGTTTGAAGCTTGAAGGCAACTCTTAAAAATTGAAGACGAAAATCAAGACGAAGACTAAAGACCGAAGAAAGCAAGGCCCGCAAAATAAACAAGATACAAGGCAGGTTCTCCATTTAAATTTCCGCACTCCCCCCCTCACTCTTCTCTCTCCTAACCCACTTGGGTTTTCTCTATTTTAATCCCCCATCTCTTTCCCCCCCTTTCTTTGCATGCTTGAAATAAAGGGACTCTCGGTCCATGTGTAGGATTGGGCTATTAGAGAGTCACCATGTCGGGGGCTTTCTTTTAGGCTAACCAGAAACCACGTGGGTTCGGCCCCCTTAATTATGTGGTGAAGCCTTAACCTTGTATGTTCACGACTCCAAATTTGCATTGCGCATATCATTATCTTACATTATTCCAAAAATCGTTTTCAAACTCGTTTTAAAAGTTTACATTAAACTTGTTTTCAAAAGTGCATCAAAATCTCCTTTTTCAAAACATGATTTCAAAATCACAATCTTACGGTGATTCTAGCTTTTCCATGGCTAGGGTTGCTTTAGGAAAGTGTTACATTCAAAGTGACCAATATGGTCCATATTTTCAAATCTTGTTGTTTTCAAAACCGCTTTCCTAAAGTGGTTCGAGCTCTCTTACGGTTAGAATTGCTTTAGGAAAGTGAGATGTTTTTATACCTTCTAAAAACTCTCTTTTCAAATCCCTCCTCCTAAAAATCTCTTTTCCAACATGCTTCCAAAAGCTCCTCTTTTCAAAATTGTTTTCTAAAAACTCTTTTCAAAACTTTCCTTTTTCAACTCCTTTCCAAAACGCTCTCTTCAAAGTATACTTTCCAAAAGCATTCCCTAGGCTCTTTCCTAGAAAAACACTCTCCAAAAATCTTTCCAAAAACTCTCTTTTCAAAATCTTCCTTCTAGAAACTCCTCTCTAGGATTCCTTTCTAAAAATCTTCGTTTCCAAAAACTCTCTTTCCAAAATCTTCCTTCTAGAAACTCCCCTTTCCACATCCTTGTCAAATCAAATCTTCCCTTTAGGAAGCCAAACCCAATTTTTCCGTTTAAGAAACTATATCCTATCCTCCGTTTTTGGAAATAAAATCAAACCTTTGCTTTTAGAAACCAAATTCAATCCCTTCCTAATCCAAACCTTTCTTAATTCAACTCCTTCCTAATTTCCTACCTTCTTAAACCATAAGTTTCTTAAACCTAAACTTTAAATCTTTCCTTAAATTTCAAAATCCAAATCTTTCCTAAATCGAATCCTTCCTAATCTTCTCATTTCCTAAATCTTAAGTTTCCAAAACTTGAACATAAAAATCTTTCTTAAACTTTAAAACTCAATTTCCACATCCTTCCAAATTCAACCCTTTCCCAATTCTACCCCTTTCCAAATCTTAACTCTCCAAACCTAAGTTTTCAGATCTTTCTAAAACTCAAACCTTTCCTAATCTTGAGATTTTCCAAGACTTTAAAACTTTCTAAATCTTAAACTTTCTAAATTTCGAATCTTTCCAAATTTCAAAACTTTCTAAACTCAAAACTTTTTTATTTTCAAAACTTCTTTGTTTTCTAAACTTTCTAATTTTCAAAACTTCCCTATTCCAAAACTTTCCTATTTCGAAAACTTTCCTAAAGCGGAACTTTCCAAATCGAAACTTTCTTAAGACGACACTTTCCTAATTTGAAAACTTTCCTAATTCAAAACTTTTCAAAAATGAAACTTTCCTAATTTCGAAACTTTTCAAAAATGAAACTTTCCTAATTCGAAACTTTCCTAAATCAGACCTTTCCTAATTCAAACATTTCCTAAATCTAATTTTTTTTCTAAACCTTCCAAGTCGAGTCAAATCTTTCCTAAGTCTAGGTTTCCTAAAACCAAGTCTTTCCAAAATCAATCTTTCCAAAGCAAGTCCAATCTTCTCAATTTCAATTTCCAATCTCCTCTTCTAATCTCAAATCAAATCCAATTTTCAATTCAATCTCTTTCTTCCAATCCAACCTTCTATTTTCAATCGGACTCCAGTCTGAACTACGACTGACCTGATTCCTCCCAAATGATACGTAAGCAACCCTCATGGGTGCGGTCACAACTTCTTTCAAATTTCAAATTCCTCCACATTTTCTAAATCTCAAATTCCACAATCTTTTCAAATCTCCAATCTATTTTCAAGCTTCCAATTTCAAGTTTCTATTTCCAAATCTCTAATTTTTCAAACTTTCCAATTTCGAATCTATCCTTTCAAATCTTTTCTAAAATCAAATTCTTCTTTTCAAATTTCTTTCCAAATCTATTTTTCAACTTCTCTTATCTTACACTTGCATATCATGCATCATATCTTTTCAAACATTCTTTTTCAAAATGGATAGGATTGAATAGTAGTTAGTTGAAGACTCTCATAAGTGAATTTAGGGTAGATTGACATGTAGGTACCAAAAGGGCGGGGAAGGGTGATGGCTTAGTGTGTCTTCTCTACACGTAACCAACCTCCGAACCTAGGATTACTGTTTTCGAAAGACCAAAAAGGAGTTATTTTTCAAAAAGGGCTAAATGTTTTCTGAAGGTTGCTAAACAACCCGTTTTCCTAAAAAACCCTCTCTTGAGGAGATATTTTCAAAATCGTTTTCCAAAACCCTAAGTGTAGTCTTCGGATTATTCTTAGTTTTTAGGTGACCTAACTCATCTTAATCAAGTTAGGTGGCGACTCCAAACTTTTTCTAAAAGCCCTTTATTCAAATCAAATTTTCAATTCAAACCTAGTCGCACTCATTCTTCTAGGAAGGTGAGTTCTAACGAGAGAGTACATCATTTTTTCCGCTTGTGTGAGTATTCCTCAAGTGCGAAAAATCTGAGTGCGACACTTTAGAGTTGCCATCTTGCATTCGTTTAAGAGTTGCCTTACTGCTCATTAAAGCCATTTGTCTCAAGGCTCCCAATCAATGAGCCCTTCATCCACCTCAACGAGTGTTCTTGTGCCTGTTTTTGGCTCTCTATCAATGAGCCTTTCATCCATGTCAGTAAGTATTTTACTTACAAGTGCCAAACTCTAGCTTCCAATCAACGAGCCCTTCAGCCATCAGTCTTACCGGAAACAACCTTACTTTGCCATATGTCCTCATATGCTGTAGTTCTTTACCATATACCTACCATGCATGTCTAATCATTGAGACTCTCTAAATTTTTCCGGCTCATCTCTCATCTCAAAAGTTCTCTGGCCTGTTAAATTGTTTGTGGCATCATTCGTGTTTGATTTCACCACATTGTTTCCAAACTTAAGTTACTATCTTACCTACTTGAGTTTAAGGGGGATTGTTAAAATATATGATTTCCTTATAGGATTAGTTTTCTATTATCTATTACTTGTTCACCACTTCTCTTTGGCGTATATATAAAGACTTTCTCTCAATGTAATAATTCACCTTTTTACTTCAATATACAAGTGCAATGCATTACAATACAAAAATCCCATACTAGGGTTCCTCTCTCTCTCTCTCCCCTTCTCATTTTTCTAATTGTAAACATGCTAGTGCATTCTAATATGTTATATACAAAGTCCCACACTGTATAACAACATCAAAGGTTAACCGTCTAACCTTCAAGAATGAAAAATAGCTTCTCTGAACTTCAGCATAACTGAGATGACCTCCAAGCCTTTTACCCAAACCTTAGCTTCATCACCTTCTTTACAAAAAAAAAAAAAAAATGGCTGAAGATCTCTCTCTCTCTATAATGGCTACTTTTCTTTTTCCCTAGTGGCTCCATATAATTTATCTATATTGGAACTTTAGGAAGCATGATCTAAAGGTTCAAAGAAGGTGTAAGCCCCCCATTTTTGTCCACTCGGTAATCTTTGGCCCAACTAGACTCACTATTCAAATGCTACAACACAGTCAAACCCAAACCGACTTTTTAAACTCCAATCCAATCAATCAATCGCTTCCCGCGCCCACTGGGCCCAATTAGAACCAAATGACCAAAATGCCCTTGAGGCATCATTCCAGTCTAATTCAATCTGACACGCTCTTTGAGAGGACACATAAGTCCTCAGAGGGATTAGTCCACGCCTTCCAAGATTGTCCTCAATAATCTGGCATGCTCATAATGCCATTCGAACCAATTCTAGTCTCGTTCCGATAATTTCTGATCAAAATGACTATTTTACCCTTGGTGCCCGATCGCCCTAGTCAACCACACCGGTTTTGGGTATCAAACCGGTAAACCTCCAGGGGCACTCCCACAAGTATCCCTAATCTCCAAGTGCCATCACAGTCCATTTCGGCATTTTTTTAGTTTAAATGACTGTTTTGCCCCTGGTGGGCCTGTCATCTTTTTCAACCATTCCGGCTCTGGGTACCAAACCGATAACCCCCGGGACATTCCCGGGTGCCTTTATCTCTTTTCCAGTTGGGCCCCGCAGCCCAACAACTTTCCAGATCAAATCGGAGCCACTTGTAATGGAGCCAAGCCAAAAAAAACGGTTGGGTGCCACTAGTGAAATACAAGGTTTTGAAAATCATAGTGAAATATAAGGTTTAAAAATCATTTTAATGCAACTTAAAAATTATAAAATAAGATGATGCAAAAATGAAGTCAAAAGACATAAGGGCGGTTCTTTAAGGTGAAGAAATTGATCTAGGCTTCAAGGAACCAACTTTTAGAATCATTTTTAGGAAAACACTTAGATATGGAATTTGAAGAAAACATAGAAATGAGATAGTGAGGGTTTTTAAAAAATGATGATGAACATGAAAATAGGGCCAAGCATGCAATACATGAACATGGTAACCATATGCAAAGAGGGGCCATGAAATCATACAATGCGATAGGCCACACCAAATTGCAAGGTGCTCCAAGGTCATGCCATCTTAAAGTAGGCTAGTGAGAGATCCCCTTACACGGTGGTTCTCACAAGCTTTCCTCTAGGCATGAACTAGGAGCACACTTGTATCAAGCATACAAGAAAGGAGGGTAGAAAATGGGGGTTTAAAATAGAGAATAGCCTAAGTATGCTAGGAGGAAGAAGAGAAGAGTGGGGATAACAAAATGTAAAAGAGAATACCACCTTTGTCCTCAAACCACTTTGAAGCTTCCATGAATGACTTGTTTTGAACTTAAATGGCCTTAGAGAGACATGAAGGGGCTGGAAATGGCTCTTCCATAGCATTAAAAGCTTTGTAGATGGAGTGTATAGGCTAAGGAGAGGTTGAATCTAACTTAGGTGCTTGAAGGGTGAGGTATGTAGGGAATTTTGGAGTTCTATGGCTATTTCTATAGAGTTTCGCTACCTTTTTCGATTTTAGAATATGCAGAGGGGGAGGCTTGTATTTGTAGACAAACAAGTGAGGGCTAGCACATATATTACATGCGCTTGGGCAAATTTTTCTCTAGCCCATGTAGCACATGCGCTAGTATTGTTTCACTAGTTAAATGCCATGTGGCACACTCTGTACTGACTCAACTTGGGGAGCAAGCAAAGTTTTGATCGATCTGATTACGATCTGGGCACATGTAGTATATGCTCCACAACCAAAATTTTTTGTGTTAACTTTGCCTCGAGAATTGTGCAATTCGGGAATAATTCAGGAAAATCGGTCATATTCACGATGTTCTCCTATTGTTTCTCAAGAACTAAAAATTTTTGAGGAGCTTGAAAGGTGTTTGAAAGAGTGAAATATTACCTCGGGAAACGTGTATAAAAACACACTTTTGTGGAGCATTTGTGATACGCTCTGTGAATGTTCAAAAGTAGCAGTTTTTGGGCCATGTGATCAGGGCGTTCGGGAAGCGATCTATTCAATCGATCCGTATCGATGGAAAGGCCTATGGGTAGGCTTCTGGGAATTTTCTGATTTATGCATTTCTCAAGTCATTTGACGGTACATTATAATCTAGGAATCAGGAGAAAAAGACAACCCTAGCTAAGCGTCTGTGAGACGCTCCAGGGAACTTTCGTTGACTTGGAAGTGTTTAGAGTCACGAATTCACCTTGGATTGAACATGGGCATATGATAGGATCTGCCAGTTTGGTACCCAGAACTAGTGTGGTTTCGGGGAGTGCTTGGGCCACCAGGGGTAAAATGGTCATTTTGATTGAAATTAGTCAAAAAGGGTCTGGATGGATTGGATTGACATATTAAGCATGCCGGACTATTCGGGGATGGTCCTAGAAGGTGTATTTACCATCTGGAGGGATTTGTACTGTGCTGGGGTGCTTAGGGGCAAAACAATCATTTTGACCGGAGTTGACCGGAACAGGACCAGAATTGGTCAAGGTGGCCTATTGAATATGCCTAACTGTCTAGGAACTTTTTGGAAGGGTGGACTTACCGTCTTGAGGCATTTTAAACTTTCTCAAAGGCGTATCTGAAGTGGGAGCCCACAAAGGCCTCGATCAGGCCTAATGGGCTTGGGAGACGATTGGTAAACTAGATTGAATTTAAATTGAATGGACTTACCATCTTAAGGAAGATGTACTGGATTGGATTAGATTGGACGATGCCCGGGGATGTTTTGGTTATTGGGCTTCTGGTGGGCCCTCCGAGGAGTGGTTGACTTCATTAAACAGAGGTTTGAAGGTTAGTTTGGGCTTAAATATTCTTGTGGGGTTTTTAAAAGGGAGTTCAGTCAAACTGGAGATTGTTGAGTGGGTAAAAATAGGGTGCTTATAGCTGCCTCTCTTTTTCTGTCTTAGTTTGTCAAAGGTAGAAAATAAAAAAGGAAGGATCCCATGTTAACCACGAAGCGATCGGAGGGACCAGAATAGATCTATTTTGAAATATGGGGTTCGAGTTTTAAAGTTTTCAGGTCAAAAAGTGTTTTGGGCTTAGGAGAAAACTTAAAACCAAATCTATTTTTGACAGAGAAAGCTTGGAAACCCAATCTACTTTTTCGGAGGAAGCTCAGAAACTGATTCTACTTTTTTTGGAGGAAGCTCGAAAACCCAATTTGCTTTTTTGAAAGAAGCTCAAAAACCCAATCTACTTTTGACAGAAAAAGCTCAGAAACCCAACCTACTTTTTTCAGAAGAAGCTTGGAAATCCAATCTGCTTTTGACGGAGAATGCTCAAAAACTCAATTTACTTTTTCAAAGGAAGCTCAAAAACCCAATTTGCTCTTTCAGAGGAAGCTTGAAAATCCAATCTGCTTTTGACAGGGAAAGCTCGAAAACCCAATCTGCTTTTTCAGAGGAAGCTTGAAAACTCAATCTACTTATTTAGAGGAAGCTCGGAAACCCAATCTACTTTTGATGGAGAAAGCTCGAAAACCCAATTTTCTTTTTCGAAGAAAGCTCGAAAACCCAATCTACTTTTTTGATGGAAGCTCAAAAACTCAATTTGCTTTTGACAGAGAAAGCTAGGAAACCCAATATACTTTTTCAGAGGAAGCTCGAAAACCCAATCTGTTTTTGATGGAGAAAGCTCGAAAACTCAATCTGCTTTTTCGAAAGAAGCTTGAAAAACCAATCTGCTTTTTCAAAAAAAGCTCAGAAACCCAATATGCTTTTGATGGAGAAAGCTCGAAAAACCAATCTACTTTTTTGGAGGAAGCTTGGAAACACATTCTGCTTTTTCGAAAGAAGCTTGGAAACCCAATCTGCCTTTTTGGAGGAATCTCAGAAACCCAATCTGCTTTTTTAGAGGAAGCTCAAAAACCAATCTGTTTTTTCGGAGGAAGCTTAGAAACCCAATTTTCTTTTGACGAAGAAAGCTCGAAAACCCAATATGCTTTTTCGGAGGAAACTTGGAAACCCAATTTGCTTTTTCGGAGGAAGCTCGAAAACCCAATCTTTGCTGATAAGGGGGATTTGCTTGTAGTTCTCTTATCTTGATTGTTGGAGAAGATGACATTTTCCACTTCTTGGATTTAGATTTTTGGACAGTAATGTTCCTTTGATTTGTTGATTGTTGAAGTGTTCCTTTGACTTGTGCGACAGAATTCTGGTTAATGCGCTTTCTTTGATTTGAATGTCTTGAATTTGGTTTTGGAAAGGGTAAGGTCTTTCTTTGAAGGGTTTGAGGTATCTGGAAGGTCAAACGTCTTTAGGTCGGTTTTCCTTGAATGGATCAACTGGTTTGCAATTGAATAGGAGGAGTAGGGTGGGTCGTTGCCCCAGTTTTTACTATTCGAAAAGGTCGAGTCAAGCTAACATTAATTGGGATGGTTGAGGGTGGGTCGTTGCCCTATTCTCTATGGTTTTTAAAAATGTTGGATTAGACTGTTCATGGTTGATTGGGGAGGTCAAGGGTGGGTCGTTGCCCCAGTCTTCATTGTATGAAAAAGGTTAGATTAAACTGTTTAAAGTTTTCACAATAAGTTAAAACGATGCATGTTATATCCATGGATAGATGCACACATTAGACAGGAATATGAATAAATGAATATATGGGTTTACACAGGGATTGAAATGAATGCATGTCATACTTTTTAATGAATGCACATGCTTATGCATGAATGAAATTGAAAACATGTTATATTTTTTTATGAATGCACAAGTTTATATAGGAATGAATTGAATGCATGTCATACTTTTTGATGAATGCATGAATAGAATTAAACTACACATGAATTGAATGGATGTATAGGTTATACATGTCATGAATGCACAAGTACTACATGAATATGAGTTATTTACAAAGAATGCCCTAGGGTTGCCCCAAGGCCCATTCTCTTGGGATTCTACTTCCCTTCCAGGATCCTGCCCCTTTCTTATTAGGGTGTGATAGTATTTGCACCATTCTCAGGGGATCTTAACCTTTTGGTTTGCCAACTACTATCTTATCCCTATTTTCTACGGGGTTGTTCTTTGGAGATTTTCTGTCCTCACTTGGTTTTCTCTCTTAGATCTTCACATTCCACTATGACTTGAGCGACAACTTGCCTGCCCTTTGCAGAGCTATAAACAGCTTGGCTCTCAATCCAAGAAGACTTCTTTTAGGACCGTAATGTAGGCCGGGTTTAGCGGTTGTAAGAAATGAAAGGACATTTAGGCTCAAAGATTTTATTTTAGTGGGTTGTTTAAACCAAAACCATCTGAGCACACCTTGGAGCATGAGATTGCCCATTCCTTCTCGTAAAAATTTTTTTTTTAAATACTTATCTTACTATTGTTCAGGCTTATTTGGACTAAGCTTCTTTGATCAGAGAGGACTTTGATTTGGACCATAGTGTAGGCTAGGTTAAGGGGTTTATGAACAAAGGGATATAAAGGCTTAAACATTATCACTTGTAGGGTTCGGAAAAACCCATGATCACCATTGGCAATTTAACTTCCATTTCCTTCTCCCTTCTCTCCTTCTTATCGTTTTTTGTTCTTTCAGACTTTTTTCTCCCTTCTGATTAGAACTCTTCATAGAAACTTGTTCCTATGCCGACTTTTAGAGGTGCCAACTTTTTCATTCCTATTTTGGAATCACATTATCTTCTCTTGAAAGCCATCACTATATGGTATCAGAAAGCCACCACATTATCTTCTCATTTATGGTTTTTTCCTTAACCCAGTGTGCGCGGTAATCATCAGGTCGGTTATATTTTTGTTAATGGATATGACTGGCTCAAGTGGGCTTTGCAAGGGGATGTCTCCAACTATATGGTATCAAAATCGAGGGTCTCTCTTCATTTCAGATTAAATTACTTAGTCCATAAAGTCTTTTTACAAAATTTAGACAATATTCCTAAATAAATCCCTATATTTTCTATTGAATCGACCACCATGTGCTTACCCCAACATGGAGGATGGTTCTTGGTTTGGGGATATCTGAATAGAAATCACTTACAGCTTGGCTCGCCCCCAAATGCGGTATTCCTACAAATGGAGTTAGCACCTCGCAATACAAATGGGGTCGTGATGAAGTATAAACCGGAAGATCCGGTATCATTCTCTCCCAAGGGACCTAACCCAATGTAGGCTTTAGCACTCAACTCACATTAAACTAACTTAGGGTCGAATTGCAATTAAAGAGGGGAGTTGGATCTAAAATAACGAAGGAAAAATAAAAAGACCGAAAATGTTTTGGATTTTTTATGATGGTTTTGAATTGCTAACCTAATGCAATAGAAATTAAAGCAATTAACACTAGACAATCAAAGTAAAACAAAGTGAAAATAGAATTAAAGCAATTAAAAGGGAATTAGGCTCAAATGATCCAATCACTCAATTTCATCCGAGGTTTCCAATGGGGTTGATAACTCAAATCAAACACGACATTTAAGTGCGCTTAATTCGGAGGATTTAGCTTTGAAAACCAATTATTCTCAAGCAATTTCAATTAGATACATGTTCAATGGGGAGTCAAAGGTTAATAACATCGGTTTAACTTAGTCAATACCAAATTTGTGGTTTGTGCATTGATTAGCCAAACATAGTCAATAACCTAGGTTTTCTAAGTTATCTTCAATCAATTGTTGAGAATGAAATTCTAGAAAAATATAGCAATTATTTCATGAGATGCCTCCATTTAATTCCTCGGATTATTTAGGTGATTTTCATATTTGAACCCAATCTAAAACTAGCTAATTAAACTCATAATAAAAGCATAAAAATAGAAATAAAGCATACAAGGATTGGGAGCTAACATTTACTTAAAAGAAATGAAAAGAATTTGGGTACAAGAAAACTACAAGAAAAATATAAGAAAATTACAATATAACAAAGAAAATTACAAATAAAATTACAAGAAATAAATCTAAACTAATAAATGAAGAACAAATGGAAAACCAACCTTGAATGAAGATCTCCCAAGCCAATCTACCGAAAATCTACTCCTAATTATCAAAACTATCAAAAACTCCTTACAAAACTCAAAAACTAACTCTCAATCTAACAAAAAAAAAAAAACAACTACTCCCCTCTCTCAGCCACGGCTAGTGTTTTAGGGCAAATCTGCGCTCCTCGTCCAAAGTGCGTCCGGACGGTGCGTTTGGACGCTTATTTCACCGTCCGAACGGTTGTTTTATCGTCCGAACGGTCTTCGAACGCAAAATCACGACTCTGGATTGGCTTCGAATGGGAAAACTCGAGTCTGGAACTTCGCCATTTGTTGCACCGTCCGAACGCTCTTTTGCCCGTCCGAACGCATCATCCGAACGGCTGACAACCGTCCGAACGTACCGTCCGAACGGCTGAACCGTCTGGATGATCTTTTGTCATTTTGGCTCTTATTTGTTGTTTTCACTCCAAAACCTACAAAATACACAAACATACACAATAAATCACTTATTAGACTAAAATAAAATAATTAACTACAATATAAATCTAACAATGTGCAATTTAAGGGCTTATGATTACACTTTTAGAGTGTAATCACAGCTCTGGTGGGCTGAACAAATAGAAGTGTTTATTTCTTTTGAAAGGATTGAACGATGGCTTCTATTCATTTTGAGAGCTCAGCTATCCATCGCATAGTTAGGATATCATTCAAGTGTCACCTCTTCACTAAGCTTCGCATTTCTTTGTTGAGTCTACCTTCTTCCTCTCTTTCACTCTCTATTTTTCTCTCAAAGGTTTTAATCTCCGTTAAATGGGTTACCCATGTTATCTCATCCTTGAAGCCAAGTCATTATAGATTAGGGAAGAATCCCTAAAAGTAATCATTATCCACAAGAGTATGAGTCAAAAGAAATGAACTAGAGTATTCATTTTCATTTCATTTTTTTTTACATGGCATGGCCTTAATTGAAAGCATAAGCATAAAATAGGAATAAAGATAGAAAAAGTAGAAGATAGGAAAGTGGATGAATCCAGAAAATATCCCTTTTTCTTTTTGAATTGATTAGCCCCTCACACAGGCTTCGGGATTATTCCAACCTTCTCCATGCTTCACTTGCCAGGTGCCTCGTTGAGGCTGATCGAGTTGTTGTCTGTGACATTCAGGGTACCAATGGTGATGGTGTAGTGGTAGACTACTTTTTTCTTTCCTTTTTTTGCTTCAGATGCGGTGCCCCTGTACCCCCCAGGACTTACAGTTTCTTAATATTATCATTTCCTTTACCGGGACTATCTGGATCAAGCTTATCTCCCGTGATAAAATTGATGGTGTGGTTCGATAATGGGCGGGGAGCTACAGGAGCTAGATTGGCTTCTTGTGTGCCAATAACTTTTAAGTCAATTAAATCCTGAATTTTATGCTTCAGAGAGAAGCACTCCTAAGTGTCATGATCTTGGCCACCCAAATGACATTCGCAGGTTGCTACTGAGTTGAAGTTGGGTGGTAAAAGATTAGGCAGAGGCCTAGAGGGTACAAGCTTTAGGTGTCCTGCTGCTAGGAGGCCATAATAAGCTGTGGTTTGTGTGCAAGAAAGTTTAGTAAAAACTTAATTTTTCCAGCTCGTTCTCTTAGGTCGGAAGGGTGTCCTAGATGTTTCTTAAGGCTGAGGATCAGGTTCTAGCATAATAATAGCTGGGTCAATGTCTTGGAAATCGAGGGGGTTTTGGATTTTGCGTTTTAAAGTGGGACTATTTTTTGTGTCATGGTCGGGTGAGTTGGAATGGTATTCACATGATATATTAGGATTATATGATTCGGGGGTCCAGTTGAATATAGGCATGGCAGGTACCGAAACGAGATGATTGGCTTGGTGAAGCCGTTGGTAGGCTGTGGTTAGATAGCAAGCCAACGAGGTGTAATCCCGATCTTTTCCTTTGGTCCTTTTTTGGAGGACAATATATTCTTTATGCGTTTGGACCTGGAGGGCCTCCGCTTGCTCATCGAGCATTATACCTGCATGGGATAGGAGCAAAGAGACCATTGTTTCTATTTTGTTCATCTTATTCCCAAGTCCTCTTATTGCTTTCAGTAGCTAAGCCTGGCCTTGCTTAAGGGTTGAACTTGGTGGCATATTGAATGGCTTCATGGATGCTACATGTTCTAAAAATGAGCAACTACTTCTTTCTAGGATGGTGACCTATACAGGGAAGTTTTCTACAAGCGTGGGCTTTGCCCTTTCTTTTCTTTTTGTGAAATGAGGGAGGAAGTAAAGAGAGAGTGAAGATGAAGTCAAGATAGGGAAATTTTGAAGTCGAGAAGAGATACACTGCCCAAGAGAAGGAGCTGCTTACGGTGGTACATTGCCTACGGGTGCGGACGCACTACTTGTTGGGGTCCAAGTTCATGGTGAAGACTGACAACGTGGTCGTTAGCCACTTTTTAACTCAACCTAAATTGACCCCAAAACAAGCTCAATGGCAGGAACATCTTGCTAAATTTGACTTCAATCTAGAGTATAAGGCGGGCTGCACTAACCAGGTGGCGGATACACTGAGTCGCTGGGCTGAGCTTGCTGTTAATAAGTTGGTGGCAAATCTTACAGCTAGCAAGGTCACTGAGTTGTTCTGGATTAACGTACTATAGCCTTATACGGTCGTTTTAAGCCCGACCACGTCCTCTGTTACGCCCTGTAAGCCGCTGTGCCGGTCATAATTGGATGAAAAACAACTGAAAATGGCCACACCCCCCTCCTATTGGCCTAGTTAGGCTGATTCAACCTCCTTACAAGGCGTACAAGTGATGAGTAGTTCTGGATTAATGTACTACAGCCTTACATGGTCGTTTTGAGCTTGACCACGTCCCCTGTTATGCCCTGCAAGCCGCTGTGCCAGTCATAATAAGATGAAAAACACCCGAAAACGGCCACGCCCCCTTCCTGTTGGCCTAGTTAGGCCGATTCGACCTCCTTGTGAGGCATACGAGCGAGGAGTCATCCTGGATTAATGTACTAAAGCCTTATACGGTTGTTTTAAGCCCGACCACGTCTCCTGTTACGCCTTGCAAGCTGCTGTGTCGGTCATAATCAGACGAAAAACACCCGAAAACGGCCACGCCCCTTCCTGTTGGCCTAGTTGGGCCAATTCGACCTCCTTGTAGGGCGTACGAGCGATGAGTAGTCCTAGATTAACGTACTACAGCCTTATACGATCATTTTAAGCCTGACCACGTCCCTTGTTATGCCTTGCAAGCTACTGTGCCAGTTATAATTGGACGAAAAACACCCAAAAACGCCCACACCCCGTTCCTATTGGCCTAGTTAGGCCGATTCGACCTCCTTGTGGGGTGTACGAGTGATGAGTAGTCCTGGATTAACTTACTACAGCCTTATACGATCATTTTAAGCTCGACCATGTCCCCTGTTACACCTTGTATGCCGCTATGCCGGTCACAATTGGATGAAAAACATCCAAAAACGGCCACGCCCCCTTCCTGTTGGCTTACTTGGGCCGATTTGACCTCCTTGTGGGGTGTACGAGTAATGAGTAGTCTTGGATTAACGTACTACAACCTTATACGATAGTTTTGAGCCTGACCACGTCCCCTGTTACGCCCTGCAAGCCACTGTGACGGTCATAATCGGACGAAAAACACCTGAAAACGGCCACGCCCCCTTTCTAGTAGCCTATTTGGGCCGATTCAACCTCCTTACAGGGCGTACGAGCGACGAGTAGTCCTGGATTAACGTATTACAGCCTTATACGATTTTTAAGTCCAACCACGTCCCCTGGTATGCCCTTGTGGGAAAGGATCAAGGAGAAGTTGCTAAAGGAGCTTATGGCACAAACCATCATACAACTAGCCAAAGAAGGGAAGACACGCTAGTTTTGGGCCGAGAACGACTTGCTTATGGCCAAAGGGAATCAGGTTTATATACCCAAAAGCTGGTGACCTACGAAGGGCACTTCTGCGAAAGTGCCATGACACCTTGTGGGCTGGCCACCAGGGTGGCAATGAACAATGGCACTATTAAAATAGGGCTACTATTAGCCCCATATGAAAGACGATGTGATGAATTATACAAAGACTTGTCTTACCTGCTAGTAAGATAAGACGAAGCGAGCCAAGACAGCTGGGTCGTTAGTGCCACTTCCCACTCCAAGGAGGCCTTGCGAAAGTGTCTCACTTGATTTCATCAATAATTTGCTAAAGGTTAGAGATCTTAGCACTATTTTGCTGATAGTGGACCGGTTCTCCAAGTATGCCACATTCATCCCAGCACCAAAGTATTGCCCGATAGAGGAGACAGCTTGTCTATTTTTCAAGCATATTGTCAAGTATTGGGGTGTGCCCCAAAACATTATCAGTGACTGAGATTCAAGATTTACAGGGACCTTCTAGTCAGAACTCTTCAAGCTTCTTAGTTCACAACTTGACATGTCGTTTAGCTATCATCCACAAACTGATGGCTAGACGGAATATTTCAACGTGCGACTTGAAGAGTATTTGCGCCATTTTGTTAATGCTAACCAAAGAAATTGGGTGCAATTACTTAATGTTGCTTAATTTTGTTTCAATTCTCAGAAGAGTTCTTCCACTAACAAGAGCCCTTTTCAGATTATTACAGGTCAGCAGCTATTGATGCCCCACACAATGGATGAGCCTTATACCGTGAAGTCTTCAAGAGCTTACAACTTCACCAAAGAATGAAAGCAGGAGAATGAAGTAACAAGAGCTTACTTAGAGAAGTCTTCTAAGAGAATGAAGAAGTGGGCAGATCAGGGAAAAAGGCCGCTCGAGTTCCAAGTTGGAGACCTTGTGCTGGTGAAGTTGATGCCTGAACAACTCAGATTCCTTCGCAACCACGACAGACGTCTTGTGCGAAAATACGAGGGACCTGTTCCGGTTGTGGCCAAGATTGGGAAGGTATCTTACAGGGTCGAGCCTCTAGCCTGGATGAAAGTGCACCCAATGTTCCATGTGAGTTGTCTCAAGCCCTACCATGCAGATCAGGAAGATTCAACTCGCAACATCTCCACAAGAGCAGCCATTAAACCCAAGCCATTAGCGCCAAAGCAAGTTAAAGACATTCTTGCTGACAGAGTGGTCAAGGCAAGGAGCCCACGCTTGGAGTACTTACTGAAGTGGAAAGATCTTGGGGATGAGGAGATCAACTATGAAAAAGCGGAAGACTTGCAACTGTTTGTGGACAAGCTCGAGGAGTACCGTGCTTTAAAGTCTACAAGGACGTCGACCCCATAAGTAGGGGAGAATGTCATAAGCTACACTTCAAGGCCAGGCCCATGCCCTCATTTTTTAGTCTCGTGCCAACTCTATCATGTGTATACATATTCTATAGAGTCTAGAAAGTTAGATTTGCTGTCGAATGCACGCGTAGATTTACTCTTATCAATGGGTGCGACATCCAAGTTGGTCGTGTCCCAGCCCTATCGAGGAGAGGTGTTGTAATTTTTCTGAAGGGTTAGAAAATTAGTTTAGTCATATATAAATGTATGTAAAAGGGTTTTGCCAAATTCCTTGTATATATTTTTGTAGACCCATTATGTAAAATGACTCAAACCTGTATTATCTAATTTAATGTAAACTCCTTAATTTCTATTTAATTGTGATATACTTTGGGTCAATGAATATATATGTTGTAACTTATGTTGGAGGTGTGAGACACATGAGATTATTTCTCATGTGTGTCTTCTTATAACACAAAACACACACACACACACATATACACACACACCCAACTATAAAAGGGAGAGAGAGAGAGGGGGGGAGAAGAAGAAAAACGAAGGGAGAAGATCAAGGAGAAGAAAAGGAGGTAAAATAAGCCCAACCCAAGCTTGGCATCTCTTGTGGAGTTGGGAAGCTAGAGAGAGAAAGGTATGAACTTTTATCTTGCATATATAATTATGTGATTGTGTTGGGTATTTGTATATATGCATCTAGGATAGTTGTTGTTGAGTTTGGGGGACCTCTTAGGTCCTATTTACAAGATTTTGAGAGCTTGAAGCTCATTGTTGAAGATTGAGAGTGATGGTTTGAAAATTTTCCAAATATGTAAAATGTTAGAATTTTGAGTTCAACTCTAGATCCCTTTGATTTAATTGTTCTTTCTCTCCCATTTCGAGTTATTGTCATCATTGTGGGCTAATCTTTGAGTCCTAAGAGTATTGGAAAGGTTTGGTTGTGTTTAGAGGGGTTTTGGTAGAGTTTTGGGTCAAAACATTCTTGCTGCATAGAGGGCGTTTGAACGCCCAACATGGTCGTTCAAACGGCCCAAGAGCAAAGTATTGGGTTTTTGCCTAGGCGTTCGAACGGCCATGCTTGGCGTTCGAATAGCCCTTTATTTTGCTGGGCGTTTGAATGGCCAGACCTAGCGTTCAAACGGCCCGAGAGGGTGTAATGGCCATTTTTGCCTTGGCGTTCGAATGGCTCCTTTGGGCGTTCGAACTGTTGGGCTGTTTTGACACATTTTTAAAATTTTTTTTATATCTTGTTTTAGAAAACTCGATTTTAAGCACCGTTTGAAGCATTGGATGGTAGACTTATAGAACTCTTTGGCCATGTAAAGTTTGCACCGTAGTTCCTTATAGATTTTAAGTTGTTGGAGTTTGAAGTTAACCCAAATTCCTGCCGATAACCTTGTTTTCCAAAATGTTAGTCTGTTTTTCATGAGATCTAACTTCTTCACCCGAGATGTGTTTTTGACCCTTGACCCATCCAATTAAAGGCCTTTGAGTCTATTTTCATATGGAACTAGCCTAGAGTGTGAATCCTTTTTTCGGGGTGGTTGGGACGCGATGAAAGAATCGATGTTCTGTTACACGTTATGTTCTCATTTTACATTGGGGCCTTGCCCTAGATATTAGTCTCATTCTTCCATTATGAGACTGAGGTGTTGGTGCGTTAGGGTCAAGAGATTTATGTGCTTAGTCGGTTATGTGTTATTGCTTTACCTTAGAATCCTGTATTGATATTTTTATGCTTCTATATAAATTTTGTGTAGGAACACCTTGTTTATCACCCGTTCAATCGAAGAGAGGTGAGCAACGATATGCCATGAGTAAAACTCTATTATTTTTCAAATGTTTTAAGCTCGCTTCTATATCATAAATGTTTTTCATATATTTTAATGCATCAATGTTACGTTCAATTATAAATGTCATATTTCAAGTGAATGCAAGTTATTTTTATGTTATGAATGAAAACCATGGATTATAATGTTTAAATGAAAGAGATGCTAAGTTTTCAATATATGGTGCCAACTCGGGTCTTCTCGTGGCAAGACCTTAATCTAGCCCGATAGTCCTACGATAGGGGATGGGAAATAAAATATCTATGTTGGGAGATATCCTTGGCCTAAAGGGCTTTAGCGTAACCTACATGGTTACTATGGAGCTTAGCCCATATGTCGAGTTGTAACACACTTATCTTTTGAACCAAGAACTATGATATGTTTACATGCATTACGACAAGTTATGAAATGCTATATCAAGAATAATGTTATGTTACATCTCTTATTACGTTACATATGAATTCTAAGCATATGCTTTATACGTTCAAAAGTTCATATCCTTATGCATAAATGTTTATCTATCCCCATACGTTGGATATAATTACTAGTCTATGATATTTTCTCACTCATGCACCATTGTTATTCACTAAGCATTAGCTTACGTTTTCTCAAATGATTTTCAGGTAGCTAATCCGGGAGGCCATATGTGAATTTTGAGCTACGGCCCACGGGCCTATGTTTTGTAATATGTTTGAGGGCTAGACCCTAATGTTTTGTAATGGTATAAATGTTATAACCTTGGTGAGTCTTGATTAGGCTCATATGTATGTTATGTTATGGATTAGGCACAACTCATCCATGTATGATACAGATTATGTTTTCAAGTTATCAAAAGCTCTATTTTTCCGCAATTATGCATCATTTTATATGATTATGCATAGGTGATCAACCAGTCATGTAATGCGGCCTTGGGTAGCCTTGCTACTGGCCGGTCATGTACCCTAAATCTGTATAGGCCGGGTTATAGGGCGTGATAGCATGGTATCAGAGCCATAGGTTAACACCGTAAGATTAAGTCACGTCTAGATAGAATTTTAGGTTTGACTTGAGTATGTGTTATACATATATATGTGTATGATGCGTGTATAATGACATGTCAAGGTGTAATACATGTAGTGCTATGTTAAATGCTTAGTGTTTTGTTGTGCGCATATAGTTAATCATATCGCCGAAAAGAGGTGGTCACAGGGGGGCCAGAGTCCTTGAAGACCGAATTGATCATATAGAAAGGATCTTAGCTAGACTTGTCCAAGTGGTCCAAGATACTCATAGTAACACCGCCAATGCGCCGGAACAGCCAGTAGCGCAGGCCCCTAAAGGAGAGGTAGTGGCACATACTACTATTAAGCAGTTTTAGCAGTTGAAGCCCCCAACTTTTTAGGGAACTCCCAACCCAATGGCCGCGGAGTCTTGGCTTTTGGGAATTGAGAGGGTGTTCGAGGTGCTGTCTTGCACAGATAAACAGAAAGTGACCTTTGCCACCTTTACCTTTGAAGGAACTGCACTTGTTTGGTGGAAATTCCAGAAAGCCACAAACCCACTATGGTTGTGGCCTAGGTTCTGGAGGTGTTCAATGAAAAATACTTTCCCGAGACTGTCAGGGATTAGAAGACTACGGAGTTCCTTGGTTTGACACAAGAGAATATGATCGTGGCGGAGTACAATGCCAAATTCATGGAACTATCACGATATGCCCCACATATTGTGTCATCGGAGACTCGCAAGGCGAAGAAGTTTGAGACAGAATTGCTATGAAACATCCGCAACAAAGTGGACATACTATGACTAGAAATCCATCAAGAAGTTGTACAACGAGCAATGATCGCCAAAAGGGCAAATAATGAAATGTCCCAATATCGAGAAAAGAACAATAAGAGATCAGGAAGTGACTAAGGCAAGGGACAAAGTTCAAAGTGGTAAAGTTCTGGATCTTCTAGTGGGAATTCGTCTACCCCACGGGGGAATACCTCTAACCGAGGAGGGAACACGGCTAGTGAGACACCAACATGCCCAAATTGTTAGAAGAAGCGTTAGGGCACATGTCGTTTGGGAAGCAAGGACTATTACGGGTGTGGCCAGGAGGGTCACCAAGTGAAAGACTGTCCGAAAAGGAACAGAGCACAGGGATCTGGAGCATTAGTACCAGCACCATCCTTAATTCAGTAATCTACAGCTAATAGGAGGGAGAATCAACCACAGCAAGGCTAAGCTTTTGTACTTACACCGGGAAACACCTCAGCTACCAACTCTGTAGTGTCAAGTATATTTCCTATTTTTGGTCGACCTACACACGTCCTTATTGATCTTGGTTCTACGCACCCATTTGTTTTATATCTCTTTGCTCAATACTTATATACATCTCCGGTACCTCTTGATTATGCTTTGGTAGTATCATTGCCATCCGGGGACTCCATGTTATGTGATAGGATTTATAATTCTTGTGAAATTCTTGTGAACAATGTGCCCATGTTTGTAAACCTCATTCCCCTAGAAATGCACGGCTTGGACGTCATCTTAGGAATGGATTGGTTGTCCTCTCACCGTGCTATCATTGATTGTGAGTTTAAACGAGTCATGTTTCATTCTTCTACCCATTCGTGCCTCCACCTTACCTCATTTCATCTATGCAAGCACGTCGTCTAATTCAAAAAGGGAATCGTGCATTGTTGTGTAGCGTTTTTGACACACGCGTTTTCCCACTACCCTTGGAAGACATCCATGTTGTTCGAAAATTTTCTGATGTCTTTCCCGATGAGCTACCTGGTTCTTTGGTGGACCGAGAGATTGAGTTCTACATTGACCTTAATTCGGGTACTAAACCCATTTCCAAAGCTCCTTACCGTATGTCCCCTTTAGAATTGAAGGAGTTGAATGTCCAACTCCAAGACGTGTTAGAAAAGGGATTCATTCGTCCTAGTGTCTCACCTTAGGGTGCTCTAGTGTTATTTCTAAAACAGAAAGATGGAACCAAGAGATTATGCATTGACTACCGGGAATTGAACAAGGTCACCATCAAGGATAAATATCCATTGCCGAGAGTGGATGATTTGTTTGATTAACTACAAGGCAGGCAAGTATTTTTAAAGATTGACCTAAGGTCGGGTTATCACCAACTAAAGGTCAAGGCAAGCGATGTAAAGAAGACGGCATTCCGAACCAGATATGGTCATTATGAATTCCTAGTTATGCCGTTTGGAGTTACTAATGCACCTGCTGCATTCATGGATTTGATGAATCGAGTTTTCAAACCCTTCCATGATGATTTTGTTATTGTGTTTATTGATGATATTTTGGTGTACTCTAAGAGTCTTGCAGATCATGAGCACCACTTAAGGATGGTTCTTCAAACTCTGCGAGACAGAAGATTGTATGCCAAACTGAAGAAATGTGAATTCTAGCTACCGAGAGTGGCATTTTTGGGACACATTATCAGTATGGATGGAGTGTCCTTTGATCTTTCGAAGGTTGAAGCCATTGTGAATTGGCCGAAACTGACGAATGTAACCGAAGTCAGAAGTTTTATGGGCTTAGCTGGGTATTATCGAAGATTTGTGAAGGATTTCTCCAAGATTACAACTCCTTTGACGCAGCTCACCCGGAAGAACACCCCATTTGAATGGAACGAGAAGAGGGAACGGAGTTTTCAAGAACTGAAGAATCGATTGGTGTCCACACCAATTCTAGCCTTACCTACCGAGACTGACGGGTTTTCCATTTACAGCGATGCTTCACATAGGGGACTGGGGTGCGTATTCATGTAATACGGTAAGGTGATTGCATATGCCTCGAGACAATTGAGACCGCACGAGAAGAACTACCCGACCCATGATCTTGAATTAGCAACGGTGGTGTTTATTTTAAAGATTTGGTGCCACTATTTGTACAGAGCCACATGCGAGATCTTCACCGACCACAAGAATTTGAAGTACCTTTTTACACAGAAGGAGCTGAACATGAGACAGAGAAGATGGCTCGAGTTGATCAAGGACTACGACGTTCTCATTCAATACCATCCGGGCAAGGCCAATGTGGTGGTCGACGTCCTAAGCCAGAGGTCTACCGCCAACCTAGCACTTTTTGTCACTTTTCAGCGGCCCTTGCTCCTTGGCTTAGAACCATGATCACCCAACCAGCGTTGATAGAAGTTGTGAAGCAACGGTAACGTGAAGATCCTTACTTATGGAAGATCCATGAAGAAATGAGAATGAATCTGAAGCCTGACCTCACCTTACATGAAGGAGTTTTAAAGTTCAAAAGTCGATTGTGTGTTCCAAATATACCAAAGATCAGGAGGAAAGTTTTGGAGGAAGCCCATAATACGAAGTTCACTATGCATCCAAGAGGTACAAAGAAGTATCGAGATTTAAAGAAAACATTTTGGTGGCTAGGAATGAAGAAGAAAATAGCCGAGTTCGTATCGCGATGCCTACAATGCCAACAGATTAAAGCAGAACATCAAAAACCGACGGGACTACTTCAACCTTTGCCAATACCGGAATGGAAGAGGGAGCATATCACCATGAATTCATTGTAGGATTGCCGAGATCACCCCAGGGTTGTGATGCCATATGGATTATTGTTGATTACCTCACCAAATCTGCACATTTCTTACCAATAAAGACTATGTACTTTTTATCAAAACATGCGACCCTCTACATTGCGGAGATTGTTCCATTACATGGCACGCTAGTTTCAATATTGTCCGATCGAGACCCGAGATTTCTGTCAAAATTTTGGAAGAGTTTGCAAAAGGCATTAGGCACCAAATTGAAGTTCAGCATGGCTTTTCATCCACAAACCGATGGACAATCAGAAATGACCATTCAAACCCTAGAAGACATGTTACGGTTATGTGTTCTCAACTTTCAAGGAAGCTGGGAGGATCATCTACCATTAGTGAAATTCGCCTACAACAACAGTATTCTTGCAAGCATCGGAATGGCACCTTATGAAGCTCTTTACGGGAGGAAGTGTAGATCTCCAGTTTGTTAGACCAAAGTTGGAGAGAGAAAGATTCTTGGGCCAGAGATTGTGCAACTGACCACCAACAAGATCAAGATCATTTAACAACGACTACAAACTACTCAAAGTTGCCAGAAGAGCTATGCGGACGTGCGAAGATGGGACTTAGAGTTTGATAAATGGAGCCACGTGTTCTTGAAAGTGTCTCTTTCCCAAGGGGATAAATCGCTTCGGCAAGAAGAGAAAGCTTAGTCCAAGGTACATCGGACCGTTTGAAGTTCTTGAACGAGTTGGACCCGTTGCTTATCGTATTGCTCTTCCTCCGGAACTTTCATAAGTTCACAATGTCTTTCATGTTTTAATGTTACGGAGGTATGTTCAAGACCCGATGCACGTGATTGATCACTATCCTTTGGCAGTGAATGAAGATTTAAGCTATGTTGAGAGACCGATTGAAATTCTTGATCATCGCGACCAAGTTCTTAGGAACAAGGTCATCTCGTTAGTACGAGTTTTATGGCAGAACCACACTTGGGAGGAATTTACTTGGGAACATGAAGACGAGATCTAGGAGCGTCGTCTCTTTTTATTTGAATGATAGCTTGTATCAAGCTTGGGGACCAAACTTATTTAAGGGAGGAAGGATATAATGACCCGTACCTGTATTATTTAATTTAATGTAAACTCCTTAATTTCTATTTAATTGTGATGTACTTTGGGTCTTATTTGACCAATGGATATATATTTTGTAACTTATATTGGAGGTGTGAGACAGATGGGATTATTTCCCATGTGTGTCTTCTTATAACACAAAACACAAAACACACACACACACCCAACCGTAAGAGGGAGAGAGAGGGGGGGAGAAGAAGAAGAAGGAAGGGAGAAGATCAAGGAGAAGAAGATGAGGCAAGAAAAGCCCAACCCAAACTTGGCATCCCTTGTGGAGTTGGGAAGCTAGAGAGAGAAAGGTATGAATTTTTACTTTGTATGTATAATTGTGTGATTGTGTTGGATATTTGTATATATACATCTAGGATAGCTGTTGTTGAGTTTGGGAGACCCCTTAGGTCCCATTTACAAGATTTTGAGAGCTTGAAGCTCATTGTTGAAGATTGAGAGTGATGGTTTGAAAAATTTCCAAATATATAAAATGTTAGGATTTTGAATTTAACTCTAGATCCCTTTGATTTAATTGTTCTTTCTCTCCCATTTTGAATTATTGTCATCATTGTGGGCTAATCTTTGAGCCCTAAGAGTATTGGGAAGGTTTGGTTGTGTTTGGAGGGATTTTGGTAGAGTTTTGGGTTAAAATATTGTTGCTACATAGGGGGCGTTCAAACACCCAACATGGTCGTTCAAACGGCCCAAGAGCAAAGTATTGGGTTTTTGCTTGGGCGTTCGAATGGCCATGCCTGGCGTTCGAACGGCCCTTTATTTTGTTGGGCGTCCAACTGGCCAGGCCTGGCATTCAAACGGCTCGAGAGGGTGTAATGGTCATTTTTGCCTAGGCGTTCGAACGGCTCCTTTGGGCGTTCGAACGGTTGGGCTGTTTTGACACCTTTTTGCAATTTTGTCATATCTTGATCTAGAAAACTCAGTTTTAAACACTGTTTGAAGCATTGGATAGTAGACTCATAGAAATTTTTGGCCATGTGAAGTTTACACCCTAGTTCCTTAAAAATTGTGAGTTGTTGGAGTTTGAAGTTGACCCAAATTCATGCCAACAACCTTGTTTTTCAAAATGTTAACCCGTTTTTCATGATATCTAACTTCCTCACCCGAGATGCATTTTTGACCCTTGACCTATCCAATTAAAGGCCTTTGAATCTATTTTCATATGGAACTAGCCTAGAGTGTGAATCCTTTGTTCAGGGTGATTGGGACGCGATGAAAAATCAATGTTCCGGGTTTCATATGTCACTCTCAAATTATGTTCTCGTTTTACAATGGGGACTTGCCCTAGAGATTAGTCTCGTTCTTCCATTGTGAGAGTGAAGTGTTGGTGCGTCGGGGTCAAGAGATTTATGTGCTTAGTCAGTTATGTATTATTGCTTTGTCTTAGAATCTTGTATTGATATTTTTATGCTTCTATGTGAATTTTGTGTAGGAACATCTTGTTTATCACCCGTTCAATCGGAGAGAGGTGAGTAACGATATGCCATGAGTAAAACTCTATTATTTTTTAAATATTTTAAGCTCGCTTCTACAACATGAATGTTTTTCGTATATTTCAATACATCAATGTTACGTTCAATTACAAATGTCATATTTCAAATTCATGCAAGTTATATTTATATTATGAATGAAAACCATGGACTATAATGTTTAAATGAAAGAGATGCTAAGTTTCCAATATATGGTGCCAACTCGGGTCTTCTCATGGCAAGACCTTAATTTAGCCTGATAGTCCTACGATAGGGGAAGGAAAATAAACTATCTATGTTGGGAGACATCATTGGCCTGAAGAGCCTTAGCGTAACCTACATGGTTACTATAGAGCCTAATTCATATATCGAGTTGTAGCACACTTATGTTTTGAACCGAGAACTATGATATGTTCACATGCTTTACGACAAGTTATGAAATGCTATATCAAAAATAATGTTATATTGCATCTCTTCTTACGTTACCTATGAATTCCAAGCATACGCTTTATACGTTCAAAAGTTCATATCCTTATGCATAAATGTTTATCTATCCCCATACTTTTGATATAATTGTTAGTCCATGATATTTTTTCACTCATGCACCATTGTTATTCACTAAGCATTAGTTTACATTTTCTCAAATGATTTTCAAGTAGCCAATCTGGGAGGCTCTAAAGCGAGGTCATATGTGAATTTTGAGCTACGACCCACGAGCCTATGTTTTGTAATATGTTTGAGGGTTAAACCCTAATATTTTGTAATGGTATAAATGTTATAACCTTGGTGAGTCTTGATTAGGCTCATATGTATGTTATGTTATGGATTAGGCACAACTATGCCATGTATGACACAGATTATGTTTTCAAGTTATCAAAAGCTCTATTTTTCCGTAATTATGTATCATTTTATATGATTATGCACAGGTGATCAACTAGCTTATGTAATGTGGCCTTCAGTAGCTTTGCTACTGGCTGATCATGTACCCTTAATCCGTATAAGCCGGGTTATGGGGAGTGATATTATGACTCCTCAAAGAGGTGTCACGTTTCATTGTGCTAGTTTTGAAATGGCTTAAAAAACATATATAACGAAGGATAGTAAGGTGAGTCCAAGTTCCTAGCTTGTCGGTTGTTGGTAATCTAAACTCTCCATTTAATTGTAGTCTGGAATTGCTTTGTACATACAATAAAAGTGATCTTGTTACTTGCAAATTGTGTGTCATTTGCCTCGATTGTTGCTTTATTCGTTCTTAGCTTGTTGCTTCAAAGTTGCTCACTTGTGTACATTTGGGTGTATGTGTTGGCTTAATTTGAGAGATGCCCTTTTGGCTGACTTATCTGGTGCCACCCAAAACAAGTGCCACACGGTCTTGCTTATTTAAACGTGTCGGTCCGTGACACCTTGCATGTCATTAAGCCTCTCTGGATCATCTGGCTCCTCTCTCGCCTGAGCCCCAGTGGATCTCCTAGCTCCTTTCCGAAGTTCTCTTAGCTTGTTAAACTGTTCATGGTATTGTTTATGTTTGTTTTCATAACATCGTTTTCAAACTCAAGTTGGTGTTTGTGTCTGAGGGGGGATGTTAAGCTATATTAGTCTAGTTTTGAACTTCTACGATTTCCAAGTTAAATAGTTACCTTATGTGCTAATTACCTAACTTCTATTACTTGTTTATCATTCCTCTTAGGCCTATATAGAAGCTCCATCTCAATGTAATAGACTACATCAAGACGTCAATAGTAATACAATGCATTGCGATACATAGATACTGTTTTCTCTCTAGGGTTTCTTATTCTCTCCTCTTTATTCTATCATGGTATCTGATCTCTTTCAACAGGTTGCATGTTTCATAAAAAATCATAACTCTCTTGAGTTAGTCTTTCAAAGTTATTTTACAAAAACTACCATTCTTTTGAGTTAGTTTTTTAAGTTGTTTTACAAAAACTGAACTAGATAGCCCATAATCACCTTTGATCCACTTGCGAACAAACCCAGTAGCTCCTGATCAATCTGATCTTTACAAATTTGTTCAATGTCATCAAACCATGCAAATGTGAAAATTCTGCACTCACTGGCGAATCCACAGCACCTGAAAACCCCTAAAAAAAACTCCCTCCTTCAATTCTAGACAACCTACATCAAACCAAGTTGTTCCTGAAAATTTCTAATTGAATCGGTCAGTCCTCAGTGGTTAGTGAACTTTGCCACTTGGATCGCAGCCCAATTGAAACCAAACGATCAAAGACAAACAATTGGTTTCTCCTCCGCACGTCAAAGCACCATATGTGCATCTCCACTATTGTGCAACACAACAGTAGTTTGCAAAGCTTTGTTTGTTGTAACGGTGATATTACTTTGGGGGATGACTTTCTCACCAACTTTATTATGCTGAACTTGATTTTCATGTCATTTTTACTTCTATGTAAAGTGAAGAGAGAGCAGAGTGTGGGACTGCAGAAGAGAAGAGAAAGAAAATAGAATAGATATAGCAGAAGGCATTGACAAATATATAGAGAGCGAGAGAGAGATCCAAGTTATTTCATAGAGACACAGCAGAAGAGAAGAGTAAAATCTTTATATTTTCTTAATTTTATAACATATTATCAACCTGAACCTTTATGTGCTTGTTTTTTTTAGAGTAGTTACACTTCATTCCTTTTGGTTTGAGTGAAAATGAGATGATCTATGAGGTTCAAAAGCAAACATATAATCTTATGTGATTTGAATTTAATTGTAAAATCAATGAAAATTGTTAGAGTTAACGGTTGTTCTGTCGTAGGAGTAATTTCGTCATTTCATTTATTCAAAATTAAATATCAAAAAATAATTTTACCCATTGATGTTAAAATAAAATATTGTCCTTCGTATGTGCATTTTTGTTATGTCACAAAATTTGTCACAGTTCCAGCCACTTTGCCTATAAGTCCAAACCTTAGGAAGTTATGTGTTCCTTTTTAAATTACATGGAGGTCATTTAATTTCAACTTAAATTATAAGGGAATACAGTATAATTACCTTTTGCTTTATACTTCAAAATAGAAGGCTTTAAGTACTTATGGAATATAATACAAATGTTTTTCATTACATAAGAAGCTGCTTTGTTTCTGAGATGTGAAATTAATATTTTTGTAATTTAGTTATTATTTTGTATTCTATACTTTTTTACATTTTTGGTCTTCAATTTCTCCTCATGATTTACATGTTCGTGGATGAGCAGATAATAAGGAATACATGACTGAATAGTGTTTGTATAGTGGATAAATAGTATTGTTGGTCCAATCAATAAAAGTAGTATTGTTGGTGAATAATAAATGAATGAGTAATAAGTAATAATGAAAACGTGAGAGATTGGCTTGATGGTTAAAGCTTGAGGTCGGAGTGTCCAATTCCTTCAAGATCTCAGATTTAAAATTTTTTACGTGCTATTAATTTTTTGGGACTACTCTAAGATCTTTGGCCTATTAATTATTCAATTTGTACAAGACAAGAGGATTATACAGACCCAAAATTAGTCATACAACACACAAGTTGACTAGATATCCAGCCATAAAAAAGGAAAAAATATAATAATGAATGAATAGTATTGTCTTATGTTTCTTTTCCGATTTCTCTCAATTGTCTTATAGCCCATTTGATTTTGGCTTTTTTTATTTTTTTAGGTTGACTTTTTTGCTTATATTTTTGAATTATAAGTAAAAAAAGTCAAAAAAAATTAATTTTTTTTTTACTTTTAAGTCAAAAAAATAAAACAAAAAAAGCTCAAAAAAAACCTTAGAATGTTAGGTAGATACCTCTTTCACGTAATATTTTCATTGGTAAAAAGGCCACAATTATGTCACGTAGCCAGTTTCATACATTAATTTGAATATCAGTTTACTTAAGTGCTGTTGGATCATATTATTGCCATTATACTTTATGATTTCAATACGCATATGTTCTCTTGAATTTTTTATGCTGAAACCCATCCCGAAACAATGAATTTTAGAAATACAATTAAGAAAGAGAATTAAGCATTCTTGCATGATTAAATCAAAGTAATGATTTTTCTTTTTAAAAACATGAGTACCTTACCGTAAAGGAGCACTGACATTTATAAAGAACTTTAAAAATGATTTTTATGCTGTGAAATTTGGAAAGTGCATCAAAACCTGATTCAAGGAGCTCTTGCATCTCCTGTAAACAGGGTGGGTGGGCTATACGCCATGTTGCTGGAATTTTTCTGTTTTTTTGTTTGTCCGCTCATCGGGAGTTTGAGTTAGTTTGCTCATCGGGAGTTTGAGTTACTTTGCGCGCTTTGGCTGCAATCATACTTGGTTTTCGCTTGGCTCTTTTGCTCACTACCGACTTGAATTTAAAATCCTGTTTGTAGGTGCATCAATCTCCAATCTGATCAAAAACTAACTGCTCAACCACCCTAAAATGTAATCCCAATTAACTCATTAGTCATCAAAACCGATTTTATTAAGGTTTACGAGTATATAGCAGTCAGAAGTCGAACAATATGAAATGAATATTATCATGATCTTGAAGGTCTGATCAATTTAACTGTAAATATTATTATAGTCCAACAATAAAAAATATTCCATACTTTCTCTTCCTTTTCTTTTCTTTTTTTTTTTTTTGTTTTTTTAATTACGGGTACAACGTTGTCACAGTTAACTGTAAATACAAGATAGTTACTGCCAGCATCCATCCCAAAGAATGTAATGCCACCATATCATGCACATAAATGGAAAGTCTTAAATGCCAAGCCTAGAAAGACATTCGTAAGATAAAAAGATCGGACACGTAAAGACAAGCAAAAAAGGAAAAGTAGCTTTGAAAGCTACAAATTGACCTAAATCTATAGAATGCTCTTGGTTGAACTCAATAGGCAGTGGGAAGAACAATTAAGCATTTAGCGCCGCATAATTCCCAACACCATGCCCTCAGGATTCCAAGTATTGCAACTATTATGGCCATAAAGTGAGCAGACTCAAAAACATACTCTCTCAGCTAGACTTTGTCTGCTCTTGCTATGCACGCCTGCCCGAGATACAAAAAGAATTGTGATTTAGTTTAGCTCTAAATTGCAAGAAGAATATCAATATAGCACAAAAGAATATAGAGTCTCAAAAAATCCATTCCAGAAGGGATCAACCACTCCGATACATGATGCTAAAGAAGCAGAAAAGACCATATATTTAGCAGTAGGCACAACAGAAGAGTGGATACGTTCCCAACACCATATACCCATCTTAGTTGCCTTACACTTTTCCGTCAAATTTTTTTATTTCTATCATAAAATCAGCAATTGTGTAAATGAATATCTTAAAATGGTTTTGATCAAGGAACAGTGTCTTGAAGTATAGAAAGTAATGAATAATGTCAAACACAAAAGATGTTTGAACACCTGACGCAGACACCATTCCCCTCTTCCCCTCTCTAACTCTCTTAACAAAGTAATTGACATTATCCAAAAAGAAAAATGCAATAGTACAAGTCATATACAAGAAGGTAAACCTATTAACACAGACTCAAATGAATAGAAGAATTCACATAACTATCCGGGAAGCAACCCCAGCACATGAAAATTTTAGAACATTTTTGTATTTTAGAAAAGGATGCTCACCACTGTAAAAATCAATCCTGCTTTCCACATAAACCGATACACCATATTCAAACAAAAAGAAGCCACACTCGAGTGTTAGTTGCTACGATTCCCAGCATCAAACCATAACCCACAGACTACAACTGACACTCACCTGAGCATCACCCAGATAAACAGCGATAACTTGCTCAACGAAAGGGGATAAACAGGAATAACTCACTAGAAAATAGGGGAAAACAAATAAAGCAATGAAAAAGGAAAAAATGTCCCTATTACAGAATCAATGAAATTAGATCATCAAGAGAACAATGTGTGTCACCAAAAATAAAAATAAAATAAATGATCAACTTGCACATGGAATAATCCAATTTCTATTTACCAGATAAGCCATGCCCGCGTAATCTCTCAACATCACCTAATCCAAGAGTGCCACCAAAGCAAAAAAACCCTCATCCTATATTAGCCAAAAAGAATGAACTTCATTAGGGGGCAAAAGTACAAAAATTCCTTTTCCCCACAAATATGATCTGCATCTGTTCATATTTACCAGATAATAAAGCTCCTCAAAGAGTACCACAATACATTCCAATGACCAACCATCAATGGATCTAGGAATGAATTCCAACCACAAAAACATCTCATATCCTTAGTTCTTTATATGCACTAATGTTAAACATATCAACAAAAAAAGCCCCCATTAAAAGGAAAAGCTCCAGACCAGATATCCTTCAATACTTGACCCTCCTAACCAAATCACACTTCATTAGTCAATACCACTAATAAAACGTTCTTAGCTTCTTTCTCAAATTTCAATTAGCAGTACTAAATCAATGAGACTATCTTCAAAGGAATTCCAGTTCCCGTTATTGTGTTTAAGTATTTCAATATTACATCATCCAGTTATTATTAGTATCCTAGTTACATTTTCCTCAAAATAATATTACTATTCGAGTAACTTTCTTTCTTCAAGCCACCTTCTGTTCATAAAATAATATTACATCCTTCGCGAGATTACAAGCTTGTAATCTTGCATTAATTCCTTAACCCGTTTGATACATTAGGATAAATTTACATTCTTGTTTGGACACAAATCACAAACAGCAGAAAACTTGGCTCAGACGAGTCCAGACTTTACAACAAACAAAGCTTACCAGAGGCATACTTAATACATTTATAAATAGAACCCTGTTTGATAACGCTGTCAGTTTTTATTTTTTATTGTGTGTTTTTTGTGGTCCAGTGATTGGCATTTGTAGGTTACCGTTGTACCAACAGTACCGAAACAATGTTTTGAAAACAGAGAACACGCTTATTTTAATGTTTTTCGTTTTCTTTTTCTGAATTTTGTTAAAAAAACTAAAAACTAAAAATTTAAACAAACACTATTTTTCGTTTTTTTTTTTTAAAAAATAAAAAACAAAAACAAAAAACGTTACCAAACAAGGTAATTATATTATGTTGAGAAGCTTAGGCATCGTTTGGTAATGTTTATTGTTTTTGTTTTCACAGTTTGTTTAAATTTTTTTTTTTAGTCTTTTACAAAATTCGAAAAAAGAAAACTAAAATCACTAAAAAAAGTGTGTTCTCTCTTGCCAAAATATTAGTTTAGTACTATTGACACAACGATAACCTATAAATGCCCATCACCAAACCACAAAAAACACACAATAAAAAAACAAAACCAACAGCGTTACCAAACGGGCCCTTAATATTTTCATTCCATCACAGACAAATTCTACAATAACAATCGAGCATGAATACATCATTACAGACTCTTTTTCTTGGTCTAGCATGCAAAATTCCACGTGACAACCACAAATCACAGGTCATAACATATAAGTATGCACCAAACAATTGACAGAAGAATCTTACCCCACACCAACGCGCCAAAATCTCACATTCCACCATCAGAACCCCCAAATATTTGTTAACAAAATAAAGTTCCAACAACAGAACAGGTACAAGTACCACAAATAAATGGCAATCCTTCAATTGCAACCATCGCAAAGGTTATAAACTGAAGTTTAGACCATGTAAAGCTCGTGGAAACATAAAGTCATGCCTTTTAACATCAATTTCATTCCCCTATATTTGTCAAATGCCTATTTGCACAGAGTTAAGGAACTTGAACAAACTATATAAATCATTATTCCAACAACTGAGGAGTTAAACAAACAAAAAGATGAAATCTGAACAGACTGCAATTTGTCACTACAGTACCCACCTTTGATCAAATGATCAAACAAATTTATGAACTAAAAATAGAAAGCTCCAAACACTTACTACTCGCAAGGCCAACCTTTTTTCAACCGCCCGTTGACCTCAGCTCCTCCAATGACGACTTAATTTGATCCTGCACCAATTCTAACCGCTTGGAATACACCTCTAACTCCAATATATGTTGCTTCCTCCACTTGTCATCCATCATATCACCACCTGTAAAATTCAACCCCGCTGGACCCCCGAAACTCAAAGGCATCGGATTCAATGCCGCCACCCCTCCAAACCCCCGCGAACCACACGGAACATTCGTTGCATTGTGAAGCAACTCCTTAAACAATGGGGATAGACAGCTTCTCACTGTCTCCTCAATCATATTTGGAATTGAAGTCGCAGTCGGAGTTGTTGTTAGTTGAGATTGTTGATTGAATTGTTTCTTTTCATCAATTTTCACTCCTCTTGATCGTTTTCGAGACCTGGACGCCTTTTTCTCTGAACTATTCGCATCAATACCATTATTGTTGTGACCAATTGAGTTAGAGTTAGGGTTAGGGTTTGCTTCATCGTCCTCTAATCCGCCTTCTTCGCCTCCACCTGCTCCACCGCGGCCGGCAGCGTTACTCCAGATCTTGCTAGAGATCTCAAAAGTGGCCTGATCGTGGGGGCTCTTGAAGGCGTACTCTTTACCCGAATCGATCTTAGTCAAAACGTTCCGGTACTTCTTCTTGAGCCTCCTCAGCTTCTCGACCAACTGGTTTTTATTGAAATCGAGCTGTAGCTTACACTTGATCTGGTCGTAGAAAGCCGTCGTGTCGTGGTGGTGCGACGAATTGTTCCCCCCTCGCTGCGTCGTATAGTCGAGGAACCCCTGCAACAGCTCGATCTCGTCCTCGTCGGTCCACAAACGTTGGAACAGCCGCCGTGACTCGTCCATCGCCGCCAGCGGCTTCTTCTCATCGACAACGGCGGCGATCGTGACGTCCTCGATGCGCTGACGCTTCGGATCAGGAAGGGAATCGGCGACCGTGACACCGCCGGCCTGGACGGGGGTGGCGGGCTCGACTTTGGGGACACCAGCAACGGCTACGGTGACCACTCCAACAGAGGGAGGGGGGTCTCCGGCGGCGAGGTTGGAGGAGGAGGTGTCGTCATCGTCATCCTCTTCGATGTCGTCGTCAACGTCGTCGTCGAGGTCTTCTTGCGGAGGGTTGGAGGTGGGAAGGGCGAGGTCCTCTTCTTCGCTGTCTTCGTCGTCGTCTTCGTCTAGGTCTTCTTCGCCGTAGACGGGGTGGTCTTCTTCGGAAGCCATCGGGTTGTGGGAGAGGAGAGAGAACGTAGAGAGAGAGAGAGAGAGGGAGAGAGGTGGGGTTGGGTCAAGGTGGGTTTGGTTTGGTTTGGTTTGGTTTGGAAGGGCTCGGACTAGTGGGGCTTGGGGTAGGGGGGGAGTTAGTCAAAGGGTTCACGAGTTTCTTTCTTGTTGCGTGCAAGGCTGGGTGAATGAATGGACACCGTGAGTCACCACACCAGTCGCTCGGTCACGTGACTGAACGCGTGATGCGTACATTTTTGTTTTTCTTTCATTTTTTTTAGAGTTAGAATTGCGATTTGAATTGTTTGGGGCTTATAAGCTGGCTTAAAGTGGACGAGCAGTTAGTTTTGTTCGTTCGGTAACAGCTCGGCTTGAAACAAGTTTCATTATATTCGTTCATTTGTAAATGAACAAAGTTTGAGTTTTATATTTAAAGTTGTATAATAAACAAGTTTCATGTCACCGAATGCGTGATGTGTCGATTTTTCATTTCTTTATTTTAGTTGTAGGAGTGGTTTGAATTGTTTTGGCCTTATAAATTGAATATAAATTAACTGAGTTGTTCAAAGTATTCGACTCAAGCTTCATCATATTTATTAATTTGTAAACCAAGTTTAAGTTTTATAATCTGAACTTGTACAATAAACAAGTTCGGTCACGTGACCGAATGCGTGATGTGTAGATTTATTTGTTTTTTTGTTACGATGATAGTTTGAATTATCTTTGAATTAAGTTAGCTGAAAATAAATTGAGATATTTGATACAACTCGGGGTCAACTCAAAGCAAGATTCATCATATTCCTTCATTTGTAAATAAACAAGGTTTGAGTTTTGTATTCAAACTTTTGTTTAATAAACAAGTATAGTTTAAAAGTTTGAACGCATCCCAATTATATTTACCGTGCTCGTGAACTTCAATATATATACATATCTATGACAAAAAGTCTAAAAAGCACAGCATATATGAATTAGGTTAAATTGTATTACATTTATGCATAAGGTAGTTTGTTGTGTTTGAATTCTTCTAAATCTAATCTCTCTTTCCCTTCATTGTAACTTGGGCTCTTTATAGTACAAGTTTTTATTTTTATATTTGGTTCAATTTCATCGCAACGGATTCGAGTGCGAGCTAAACCTTAAAATAAGGCTAGCTAAGCCTTGAGCTCGTTAAAGTTCAAGCTAACTTGACATCATTGATATATATGATTTCTATCTCTAAGATTGCAAATAAAATGTGTTTTTCATGAACAACTCATGATTGCCTAATCAACATAAGTAATTCGTTTGTGTTTGATCATTTAAAAAACAAGTCGAGCCAACTCATCCTCAATTTTGTAATTGTCAAATTCCGGCAACAAGAGCACTTTACTTGTATATTGGAGTCATATATGTCCTATTTAAGTGAAAAGAAACAAGATAGTTGCAAAAAAAAAAGAGTGAAATGAAAGTTATAGACTAAAGTTACTTACATAAAACCTAGGTGGCTGCAAAATCAGTGTTATTTTCGCTATCAAAATAAGAAATTACATGCAAGAAAGGGGTTGCAAACCTCTTGCCCTTGATCACAAATACTTGCCACTTTCTTTAAATAACTTTTCTTCGTTAGAATTTTCCAACGCCTTCCACCTATATGCGTATGGAGCTCGTCTACTTTATTCCAAATGAACTTTTAACTCGCTTGGCTTTGGTCTCAATAGAGATATGTTAAATTGGTCTCAATAGAGATATGGGTTGACAAATTGAACTGGCCGGGTTCGAATTTTTGGCACGAGCCCGAACAAGCCAAACCTTGCCCAAAATAAAAATCGAACTGGGGGTCGACAAGCCGATTTAACTAGTACTGTATTGGCTCATGGATTCTACAAATGCCTTTTAGCCGCCTAGGAATCCATTCATTTTGCTCAACTAGTTTCGGAAACATGATGAGGGAAAATAAAAGGGAAATTCACATAACATATTAATCCTTGTTGGGTAACCTTTAGAAATAACAAAATATGGTAAACAAAATGTATCAATTTTCAATTCTAAAATTTATTTTCTCCTTTTCTTTTTTCATTTCTTAATACTTCATAAAAGCTTTCAAAAGGGAAAATCACAAGGAAAAAAATGTTGTCCTCCTCACTTTCATCTCTTCTTCATTTTACCTTTCAAGTTCCTAACAAATTCTTAATGGGAGTGCATCAAGATCTCTTTGTGGTTGAAATCTCAATTAATTCGAAGTTAAAAAGTCAAAACAGCTCAAATGGCATTGGAATGCAAATTGCCTTGCCCAAAAGTAGAGACTGCAATCTATATAAATAGAGGTTGACCCACTCATGCAGGATCACTCATCAAAGGCCTTGGATCTTTCAACCCACTTCCCCACCTTATCCTGAGTAGCCTTTCAAACACAGCATATGCTCTTCCATGGATCCCTTTGATTTCTCCTCCACCCACAGTCACAGTTGAGCAGCACCAGCACAGTTTAGCAAAAACACATCACATTCTGCATAAAACAACAACATATTTAGAGAGAGAGAGAGAGAGAGAGAGAGAGAACTTCACACACACAATTCATGGCTTCTGCAACAACTAGACCCACCTTCATTTTCCACCTCTCAACCTCTCTCACTCAACCATCTCCTCCAAAACCAAAACCCTACCTCACATTCCCACCTCTTTCCAACAAAACCCACTCAGTTTCAGCTCTTCACAAGCGCCCAAACCTCAAATTCACTTCCATGTCCATTGATGTCTCCAAAGAAGACAAGCCCATTTCAGAACAACAGAATTCCGCAACACCTACCTATGATTCTCCACCCCCAGAGCCAGAGCCAGAGCCAGAGCCAGAGCCCCAAAATTTCGACAAGCGGCGGCTAGAAGAGAAGTTTGCAGTACTAAATACAGGTATATACGAGTGCAGGTCCTGCGGGTACCTGTATGATGAGGCGGCCGGCGACCCGTCATATCCGATCCCGCCGGGGCTGCAGTTCAGCAAGTTGCCGGAGGACTGGCGGTGCCCGACCTGCGGGGCGGCGAAGACTTTCTTCGACAGCAAGAGCGTGGAGATTGCCGGGTTTGCTGAGAACCAGCAGTTTGGGTTTGGTGGTAATTCTCTTACCTCTGGCCAAAAGGCAGTGCTCATTTATGGTGGCTTGTTCTTAGGCTTTGTGTTCTTCTTGTCTGGTTATTTTCTTCAATAATTGAGGAGAAACTATATTTGAAATGGGTATAGTTAAATTTCTTTTTAGCTTTTTGTTTTGTGAAATTCTGTTTATTGGTATTGGAAATGTACTAGTGATGTGTGAGAGATAGAAGAATTTCATGATAATTGAATGGTTTGGATAGCATGTTTTGGTTGCTTTGCATTTATGTGCTGGTGGATTGTATGAGTTTTGAATACTATACAGAGGAATAAGTTTCCTCAACAAATTAAACTGGAGACTACGTGCCTTGAAGGCGATAGTGCCTTGCAAATTTTGTTTAAGTCTGTCGAAGCATGTAATTGAAATTTTTGCAATTTTCAAAACTCACTTGGCAAAAGCTAATTCAGTTCAAGAAGGCATTATTAAGAAAATTATAGTTACTTATCAATAAACAAAATTATTAAGAAAATTATAGTTATCCTTCTCATGTAGGGATTTGCGTATTGCAACATTCGATGGTGATTAATGTTGTTAAGCTCACAGTACATACTCACCAAAATATACCGTGGAGCATACTAACGCTAAATAGCATCTTCAATATCAGTGGCATTTCAGCCTAAGTCGTACCTGTAGGTCTCTGAAACTTGACATCAAGGCTCAAGCCTCCTCCTTCTCTTGTTGAGGGAAAAAAAAAAGGCTTGCACTACATTTGATCATTACTTCCCGATCATTTGAATATGAGATTTTTTTTTGCCCTTTCAAGTTTTCTAGCTAGCTGTCCCTTAGTTAGCGCTTGGTCATATAGGAACATAATATTCGATAAGCGCTTGTTCTATTTATCCATCTTATTCTGGTTTTACTGCAACATCTTCGTCAATCTGTTTAGGGTATAGTAGGGGTGCCCCTTTCTAAAACTTTTCTCTAATATAAGGTAAGCTTTTTGGAACCCTAGTTTTGGAGTTTTCCCCAACCTATACCTTACTAATAAAAAGGGGCTTACGTTTTTCAGCTGCATTGCACTGCCGCATAAACAATGATCTCTTCATGCTTATTGTGATAAAACCTTGTTAACAAACAAAACTGATCATGCTTGCTTATGTTATTTCTTTTCCTTAATATGGAAAAAGACTAGGGAATTGCACTCTAGAATTTTTGTTAAGCCCTGCAGTATTTCAGAAATTGTGTCATTTCTGTACTCCTCTGAGCAACTCACTTTATGATTCACTCCTTGACTATATTGACTCATTATCCATTCCTTGATGATATTCACTACACTTGCCAAATCTTTCAAATTCTTTTATTCCTTCTTTCCATATTGACTAACGTTGCAAAAAGACAAGCCTCCTGAAGTTGCAACTCTTCTCAGTCTGAGCCTCATGGGGACATCACTATATGAGTTTGCAAGTGGACTTAGGCATCAGTGGATGAATGTGTTCCCCTGTCCTTGTAATTTTTTATGCTACGAGTGAGCAATACACAGAATGAAACCATAGTAATATAATCTTTGATATGAAGTCTCTGTGGTCTCTTTTTTCCAATGAGGCATTCAATTGTTTAGACTTTAGTGCTATTCTGTTTTAATTTTTCTGAAGTTAAAATCCTCAACACATTCACTAGCTTTTGGTGTCACAATCATCCTGTTTGCAATTTCTTCCTCTGCACTGCCTTCTTCATTTCCTTTTACTTGGAAACCTGATACGCAGCAATTTTCCTTACCTTCGTCATTTTCTAACATGCTAAAGCAACCTTACATCTAGAATCCATTTTTTATCGATTCTATTGAAATTGGAATGGCTACCTCATAACTCAAGTCAAAGATCCTTGACAATGCTATGCAAGCATGGCTCTTGAGGATGGTGGTTTAAAGGAAAGTCTGCAAATTCATTTCCTAATAAAAAATGGAGGAATAGTAATCAAAACATGCAAAAGGTATATAGAATAACCTCTATAGCTGCTTCAATTAGTAGGGCATGTCTCATTCATACGAACAAGCTGAGTTTTGGTGAAATCTTGGAAAATGCAGCAGTAAACGCAAAAGCTATAATAACGTCATGATCCCTATCTATACGAATTTCTGATACTTTTGATTCTGCATTGCATATTGTTTCTCTTGAGGTAATCCTTTTTAGTTGCTTAGATGTACTCAGAAAAGGTCATCTCTGAGCAATTCCATTACACACTTGGACGTTAATGGATTTTCAGGATTGTGGGAATTTTTTTGTAGTTCATCTGGTCTTTCAAGTCTTCATAGTCTGCTTCTTTTGCTCTGCCCTTCAAACTATTAAGAAATCACGAATAAAATATCAGTACCAGTATCTACTGCCAACAAAGCAAAGCTTGTATAGGAATGACCTACTACTTCATTACAAATCTATATTCTTTTTTTTCCCCTGTCCAAGGTGGGTCCTTTGGACCCACGCTGATGAGTAAACTCCCCGGAAAATATTCGGTCCAAGGTTGGGCCCTTCGAACCAAAAATCTCTATTTTGCTACAAGTAGCATGTACAACTCATACGTGGAAATATCTGCTACATCATTCCTGCTTAGACAATGTCACTGTAGAAACGGTTCACTCACCATAAGTACTTTATAAATTTAGTATTTTAGAGCCTTGTCCTTGGCCTAGAGTTGGCATACCACTCCAAGCTTTGATGTGGCTTTGATGTAGGGATGAAAGGAATAACTTGCATTCCTAACTTACCTGTAAATTTTATCGTGATGGGTATCAATAAAGATGGCTATCTTATTTGTATGGTCTGTGAAAAATTCTGAACTTCGTCATCTAGGATGACAACAAAATTGAGGTAGTCTGCAAGTTCTCGAGGGACGAGCCTTCTCCTTCACCTTTACTTGGTTGGATTGTCTAATTTAGAATACAATCTTGACTTTCACTTCCAGGCTCTTTTGCGAGTACTACTCCCACCAAATGTTTACTATGATGGTCGCATGTTTTGACATTTGCGTAAATGTCCCTCTAAAGTGTAGAGTACTATTATAGTAGAATACAAGATCTTAAAGCCAGTAGTACCCGAAAAGCTGGGTATGACTGTAGCACTGGACATTTTGTTTTCCTACCAAGGGATTTTATTCAGTTTCAACAACTTTGTGAGCCTCCAAACCTTTGTCATGTTGCAGTGGAGAATGTTCTTTTTTTACCAAAGGAGGCTGCAATTATAGAGCTAATGAAAGTTTAATAAATTTTGGACAACAACATTCGATTGAACAAAATCCATCGTAATGAAAGGCCCAATTCAAAAGAGGATGCTATGATTACCGCATGAAATCTCGTTTGACTTGATCTTAATGCACTTGTTATGGTAATGCCCCCCTCATATGAACAGCCTCGTTCCAAATACATCACCAGCTCAGGAGGAATTCTGTAGACATTGGCAGAAGGCAAAACCAAAAAAAATAAAAAAGGAAGCAGGGTATCTACAACAGCCACATCCTTCTTTGTTAACCATTCAAGTGCAACGATAGTGCCAACAACTCCAGATGAGATTTGTAACTGACCAAAGCCATTCCCTGTACTTCCACAGTTATGGTTCTCCACTTCTCCAGCTCTCCAAGCTTTTGGAGTTCACTTTCAAAGCCAGAAAGTTGCACTTTCTTTCCAAACAAGCATGGCAGAAATCCTTTCCAGAGTAATGTCCAAATACAAACAAGAGTAAATGGTGTATTATCACATTATTTCCCATGAATTAAACATTGTGTCCAACATTACATCTCAGTCTTCCTAACACGAACCTGTCAATACAATTTTTTAAACATAAAAGAAAATAGAGTACAATAAATCTAAGCCCAGCAGCTACATGCTTTGTTGACAATCCTCTTCAACAACCCAACAAATAACGGCAATTTAGAAGAGGAAGGCTGGGTTATGCTAATGTCAGATATGCTACATCAGTACAACCTGTGCTATTTTCCCTTTTTTTTTTTTTTTTGTTGTCATCCGATTCTATTGGGACACTATTCATGTCCCATTTTGGAAATTTTGACTTCACCCTGATGTTCCCGCGCTGGCACACCTGTTAATTTGCTAAGGAGGTTCTCTTTCGTTGCACTAGAAAATGAAATGTCTTGATTGGAACCTGTCACTCAATGCCAAATTCTTGAATGAGGCTAACATTGCAGGATACCTGAGATTTGGATAAACTTGCTCAAATGGTAGAACGTATATGAAGGGCACCCACGAAATGAAAACAAACACAATACCATTACAACCACTTCAGTGCTTGTATCCAGGATCAGACAGATTCTGGGGCCCCTCGGCTCTTGACCTGATAAACTTTCTTCACTTGCTTCTCATTTGTCGCAGCTGATGGTGTCTGTTGTTGCTTATAATACATTCCGTTATTTCCAGCCGGTGGTCTAACGATCCACTTGGGAGGTGGTGATGGAAGTGGACCAATGTTCTGGGCAAACTGGTTTCGAATATTTGAAACATGTCCGGAATTTGGCATCTTTGGAGACATCAATGCATGTGGGTCAGAATTTGGGATCCTTGGAGACACTAATGCATGTGGCTTGGTTCTGACTTCAATTGTCAAAGCAGACATCCCAGACCTTGTGTTGCGGTGCTGCTCTTGATGTAGGTATCTTTCCTGTGTCTTCAAATTCTGTCTGTTACCTTGCAATTCAAAGGGAAAGAGTGCATATCTACTAGTACCCGTAATGGTTTGGGTTTGATTATAATTTCCATAGTAGGGACTTGGATCCTCAATGAAGCCCCTGCTGTACCCAGAGGGTCCAGCTGCCCTAGGCCCGTTACTTACATGGTTGCTTGGGGAATTCCTATATGAAGTTCGTTCCAATGACCCAGAATAATTGTGACTGGGTTTGAGATTCAGGGTGTTCTTGAGCAAACGATGTGCTGCTTCTCCCAACTTAGGACCAGATATTGCCCCAGGTACAGGTGGCCTGAAAACAGTAGCCATCAAAAGGAAATCATCAGTACTTCAAGAAATGTTGTCATTAGAAACAAGGAAAGTAACAATGCTGAGGATGACAACTATGTCCAATGATAGAAATGTCGATTAAAATAAAAGCTTCTACAGCCGTTGTCAAAATGGTGAGCGAGAGAGAGAACCCACATCATGAATTATGGACTTATGATGCTTGAAGTTGACTTATCAAAATAAACTTCAGTGAAGTTGACACATAGAATAAAGGTTTGCCAACCTGGTCAACATCAGTCAAGATTTAACACTATTAAGAGCTAAGAAGCACTGATATACAAAACACAGATGACACAATACGAACATGTCAAGTAGGAAATTTTTAAAAAAAAATAAAGACAACACGGACTGGGACACAACAATAAATAGATATATTTTCCTATTTATACATAAAAATAGAAACAATTTCTTCATTTTTTGCATTACAAATAGATCTAGATTCTATTATATCAAAATAGTAAGAAATAATTTTCCACAATCCATTTATTGAAAAAAAAATGTGAACCAAAAATCACAATATCTATGTTGGGAAGTAATATTATAATTTTATACAAAGTTTTAAGCTTTAGAAATCCTAAAATTAAAAACCTAAAAGATGAGTGATTGATGGATTGTATAATTGGCTCAAAATTATTTCCTTCAAACTTGAGATGTATTTTATGCATGTCTAAGCAATGAACACTGTCCTCCAAGTGTGCGCAACATACCCGATTCTAAAAAAAATTAAAACCAATATGGCAAGTTTGGATGAGTGATTGACACGTGTTAGGAAGTTTTCTACGAATGTTGGTAACGTAGCACTTTGTTACAAGTATCCATGCTTCTTTGACTAAGGCTATATTTGGTACAAAGAAATGAAATGGCTATTCCCACTTTCATTCTCATTACCTTATTGGGTACCACTATTTAAAGTTGGAATAGTCATTCCGTAGGAATGAGCATTCCCACATTTTGTTAAAATGACCATTCCTCTTTTAAGAGCGGGAATGGCCTTTCCATTTCCACATGAAATGAGAACATGAAATAAAACTTAGTAATATTTTTGTTGTCAAATCTTTTGAAAAAAAATAAAACATGATTGGTAACTTTTTTATTTTTTTTATTTTAAAATTCAAAAACAATTTTAAGAAAATTTTAAAAAATTGAAAATAATTTTTTTTCCTATTTTCTGTGTTTATTTTTAAAACAAAGTCTTCCTACTTTACACCGTTGGCACTGCCACCACTATCCACCATCTACCACCACCGTCCACCGCCGCTGCCCACAACCACCACCACACTCATTAGTCCTTATATTCTACATGTAAAGTATGAGATTTCTTGCAATTTGTGCAATGAACCACATGAGATTCATACTATGTAGTATAGATATATGGATATGCATGTATATTGGTACTTACGGAGATGATGAAGTCACCCTCACCCCTATGCATGTCAGAAAATGAGCCTGTGTGAAAATTGCATCCAATTTCACGACTTTAACTTCCCATCTCCATAACTGCCAATATAATGGGTTGCTAAGTGGGTTGACATACTATAAAATAAAATAAACGGTTTCCTGAAGGTCTGCCACCCCATATTGGGTTGGGCGGTCAGTGGGCTCACATCGCAGGTTCGTGCTTTGGTTCACAACCGTTTAGGGCTTGCATCCCTAGTCGGGATGTGGGTGAGTGTGTGTGAGTTATATAAGCCTCCACTTAACTTCCCATTTTAATGGGTTGTTAAGTGGTTTGGCTTTCTATCAAAAAAAAGTTTCACGACCTTTGTACATGTGTATATGTATAGGTCTATGCATACATATATATAACTATATAATTGTATATTATTGTGTTTGTTATTTATAAGATTAATTATTAACTCATTATTTGTTTTTTTTCTTTGAGCAACTACTGATTCGTTACCTCATAATTATTGCATTGGAGTCCCCCTTTTGTTTCTCTCTCTATCTATATAAGCTTCTCTCGCTATACATATCTACACACATAAATATATATACATATGTTTTGTTGTTTGGTTAATTAATAATATTCCTTCACTTCCTCAATTCATTGCGTTCTAACATATTATATATAATATCGAATTTTCATGTAATATACAAAAATTTCATTCCAATCCATTCTGTGCTTATTCTCATTCCATTTCCATTCTTATTTTCATTTCATTTCATTCCATTTCCTTGTACCAAACGTAGCCTAAGAGTGTCCAATTGGATCTAATCAACTTTATGTCATTAGTGTTGAAAATTGAAATGATTAGCCTAATTCCTAAACATGTCAGGTTCCAATTAGCAGGCAATAACATTCCAACCAAATTAATAAACATTGATGTCCACCACTCTACCTGTCTAAGAAGTGTTGCTTCCATGGTTTCGAATATTGACCTGGTCTCCGTAAATGGACCCCACTCACCCACATTGTAGTAGGATCAACCCATGTAAATGGAAAGTACTGGACTAAGAAGCACTGGTATGGACAAGGGATATGGGACATGCATACTGAGAAAACAGTGTGCCTAAACTAATATGGATCAACACCCTTAAGATGGACCTTGAAGGTGGGGAGAATAGGTCTCTACTGATTTTTTTAAAACTTGTGTTAGCAATGATAAATCTAAAACAAACCATAAACAGAACATAAAGCAAGCAACCATCAACACAAATGATTTTAGCGTGGAAATCCTTGCGGCAGAAAACCACGGGACCTAGTCCAGCGACAACTAAGCACTATATGAGGAACAAAGTACAAAAATGCCTTACAAGCCTTTTACACTGTTGAATCCACAACTAGCATTGAAATCTGCAGCTCGTACACCATCCGAATCCACGAACTCGTTCCAACACTTGAGTCTTTATTGAGTCCACAATGAAGCTCTACACTCTAGCAGCTTGAATCACTACAAGCTATTCTCTTCTCTTCAACAAAGTTGATAAAGATATGAAGAGAATCCCTCAAAGCTTTTAAAAACTCTTCTTTAGGTTGAGGGCAGCTAACAAACACACTTGACTCTTGTTTGGATCTTTGTTTTTTCTCATCTACTATGTGGAATAGAAGGAAAAATATTCAAGAGTCTCTCCTCTGTATCTCAGCATTTCATGGATGAATTAGGAGACTGCCCAAGCTCTCACTTTCCAAAATCTGTAATTCTCCCAAAGTGTGTTTTTTCTCCAAAGATTGATTTGAACTTTTTGTAGATATAAAGCGATTGCTTGGATTGTAGGAAAGCAACGAAAATGACCCTCACAAGTTCCAAGGTGGCTAAAGCTACTTTGTAGACTTTTTGGTACACAGCTCAAGTTCCAATAAAGCAAATTTGGGTAGATCCACTATACCGCGCCATTGCGCGGTTGGACGCACCTAGCGGCGCTCTTCTCTAGAGCTGGAGATTGTTTGCTGACTAGAGCACGCCAGTGCACACTCGGGGCGCGGTCCTCTTAAGCTGGAGGTCCTTTTCTCAAGCTTGGGCGCACCAGTGCGCGATAGAAGCGCGCCACTTCACTGTGTTGCTGGATGTGTTCTTCTGCAAGGAGGGCACCCGTGCGCACTCTTCCTTGTCTCTCATTGATGCTTTGGTTCACTGCACTTGCTTTTGCCTTCAATCCTTTTCTTAAGACTTTGTGAGATTGTCAAGACCTAGGAAGCACGAACACTCCGTTAGAGGAGTCGTACCTATGTCGGACACATGTCGAACACCAACACTCGTCGGACACTCGCGGACACGTGTTGGATACTCCGTTTTATATGTCTAATTTTTTATTTATTTATTTTTATATCGAACACTTTACAAACACCACTTGGACACGCGTGTCCCATTTTTAACACTTTAAGGACACAGCAAGGATTCAACTATAGATTTTAAAACTAATTATTGGATCGAAGAAGAAGCAAAAAAAAGGAGGAGGAGGAGGAGAACAAAAACAAGTATGCTTCTTATATTAGCGATTAATTTGTTTTGAGTATTCTTTATGATTTTTACATTAAATGATAATGGATAGCTGATGAAGTGTAATGACATGTTAATGTCTATGGTAGTTTATGACTTTATAGTATTATGTATTGATGGAACAATTTTTTTGTTGTTAATGTATTTGTTTACTTTATCATTTTTAATGAAATGTAATTAACTAATTGTGAATGATTTGTTGCCAATTAAGTAGTGAAATATGTTATTTTATTTATTTAATTGGTGCTATCTTGTATATTTTTCACTTTTTTTTAAAAATATTTATATATATGACATATAAAAATATAAAAATATATTATTTTACCGTGTCCCTGCCATGTCGTGTACTGCCTTTTTGAAAATTGCCGTGTCAGACACTCAAGAACTGATGAATTCTCAAACTATAGAATCAACAAAATAGGCCAATAATCCTAACACATACAATATAATATCAATACGCAATCACGAAATTTTTAAAAAAATTAGGATAGGACAGGGCAATAAAGAAATATTTATTTTACATATACATTTTCTATAAATATATTTTAATATATACACAAAAATAATAACTTATCCATTTTTTCATTACATATGTTGATATTAAACTATATCAAAATAGTAAGCATTTATTAATTTTTTAACATTTTATATGTTGGAAAAGAAATATGAACAAAAAATCTTACTATTTATTTTTAAAATCTATATTCCCAAACAAATTGGAAGTTTTGGGCTATAGAGTTTCTTTTTTAAAAAAAAATATAAAGATGGATTAATAGTTATAAATTCACATTATTTTGATTTTAATCATTGCACCAAAATTATTTTTTCAGAGTTGCACCAAAGTCCATGTGTTTCACGTGTCTAAGTGATAGTTTCCCAGCAATAGACACGTGTCTCCTGATCATCTAAAGTGCATCTGATTCTAAATAAAAATTAAAAGATAATAGGAGATGTGTGGACAAGTGTTTGACATGTGACGAGGAGTGCCTGACGAGAGTCAGTTTCCAACACAAACAAGGCACCTTCATTGTAGTGTCAGATGACTATGGATTTTTTTTCCCCCTTTTTTTTTTTTTTTTTGAGTTTTATCCCAGTGGAACTTCACTTTTGCCATGTCAGTTCAAATAACTATAAAGTAACTAACAATTCAGGTTCCAGATAACAGACTTAATATTCATGCAAATTCCACAAAATGTGTTCTTACCTTTCTCTGCTTTGATGGCGTCGGCCACCATTATCTTCATGCCATAACACAGGGAAGGGTTTTATGTCCAGAGGGCTTAAAACCTGCAGAGGCAAAGATATGTCAGAGAAGCACTATTGGTTATTGTTTTCAAAAGGAACCAGCTAATAGCACCAGCTGTACAATGCACACGCATTAGCCACAAATGTGATTATACGTTCCTAAAAGAACAAGACTTCATGATCCTTCCACTTGTGCCCACAAGTGAAAAGCAGCAATAGACCCCTGATATTTATAAATGAAAAGGAGGAAATCCACCATCTTTTGTAGGAGGGAGATGCCATTCTTGAAGTTGATAAATCAATCGTTAGGCATTCCCTCTCAAAAACAAAAAAGCTACAAGCAACTCTAAAAGCATCCAGATGTTATGTGTCACGCACCTTTCCAGGCATGTGTATGCCTTTAGGAGGTTCTGGGATGTGTTTATGGCGTGGAGGATTCAGATAGGAAGTATTTCTGCAAAATGGACACACATTTGGGGAAGTACTCCTTATATTTTCTCACCAGATAAATATTATTTATAAGGAAAAAAAATAAACAAGAACAAGGAAATAAAAAACAAGGAAGTAGAAGGGGAAAAAACAGCAACTACCCAAATAACAAGAGGAACTTACAAAATTTGGTTATAAATATCTTGCAATCCACTGACAGGGGAAGGAACCACATTCCTCCACCCATTCCTCTCACTTAACCACAGATATCCATTCATTCCTTCACTGCAAAGCATTGACAACAAATAAAGGTTGTAATCCAGGTTAAGCCTAAACTGAATACAACTACGAAAACTGAACAGATAAATTAAACAAACCTAGCACTTGTGTCAATTGGCCAGGGATATCTTTGTTGTGGGGGTAACTGATAAAAAAACCGGTAGTATGACATAACTTGGGTAGCCAAAGGATGGGAAGGATGTACATATAGCAAATCAAGCATCACACTATTCCGATTTCGTTCTTCCTCCTGCTTGTATAAAGCCATTGATTAGCATATTTAATTATACACGAAAAGAACAAAAAAAATTCTAGGATCTTGTGAGAGTTATTATTCCATTATATGACAGTAGCGCGGAAATTAAGAACCAAAAACATCTAACCTGCTTTGAATAGCTCTTCAGGAATTGAAAGGAATTCAATGTATTCTCAAATGATTAATTTGAAAGGATCAGAACAACATAGACTGCATAGATCTAAAGACTATGGAACATGTGACCTTTCAGAACAACAGTCTTACAGATCCATGTTCCCTATGTTCACCATTGTTGGAAAACTAAAAGCCTGAAGGAAGGAGTTACAACTATTCTCGGAAGAGAATATCCAGATGGTAGATGAAACCTCACCCATCGCCAAACACCCCCCCCCCCCCCCCCCCAAAAAAAAAAAAAACAAACGAAAAATAAAAACAAAAAATGAAAATAAATAAAAGAAAAAAGGCGCAGTGGGCCCTGGCAGTAGTTTAATCAAAGTTCCATAGAGTGCCTTCTCTATGGTTCCGCTTATTTCATGCAAATTCCATGGAGTGTTGTTACCAAGTTCTGAAATAATCATGCAAAGAACCTTCAGTGTCTGCCACATTAATCATAAAAATAAATTTTCCACATTGCTATGGATGGACAACTTTGCCCGCTTTTATCGATGAGAAATGAATTACAAGTAAAGAACAATGAGATCTACAGGGATTAAGTTTTTAGAATAATACATTGCAAGTAGGCCAAGAGTTGAACTTCCATCAGTCATTTATAAAGGTCATGCATCGTACTTTTTTTCCCAATAACAAAGTGTACTAAAATGCACCAAACAGGTCATAACCCTGGCATGTGAAGAACCACTAACTACTTCAGATTCATTCCACTATAGCGACATCAGATCCCATGAAAGAGGCTCTTATTTTCCCTTTCTTTTCTTTTCTTCTTTGCAATCTTCTTTATTCAATTTGTTATTAAAAGCAAGGCTGCCAATCTAGGATCAGAATTTCGTTTCGGTGTGATGTTTCAATTAGCACGGAAAATGAAACGTTTAAAAAATGTTTCAGAATGTTTCCGAAACATGTCATAAGTGAGGGTTCTTTACCAAAAGAGAGTTATTTTATTAGTTATTTAAATATCGAAGGTCCTTTTCAACTTATTTACAAGACAGTGGTTAAGCGTCACTAGCATTGACGCCTTTATGAAAAACGTCAATGCTAATGACGTTTTTACCTCTTATTTTTTCCCTTCTGAAAATAGCAAAGGAATTTCGAAAATGGTAAATGAAAAGCGTCATTGCTATTGACCCTTTCGGTGTTAAAACGGAAAGCGTGCTAAAAGCGTCAAAAGCAATGACGCTTCTAGTTAAAGCTAAAGACGCCAGTTTGAATGACGCTCTTAGTGAGCATATAGATACCAGTGGGCTCTCAGTTAGGTCTCCAAATCTAATTGGTTCGATCTCTCCTCTCTCGAGCTCTTCTAACAGCTACTGAAGAGATCTCTCTCCCCCCATTGTGGTCTCTCTCTCTCTCTCCCATTTGCTCTCTCTGATCTCAGAGGAAATCGTGGATTTCACCCTTTTAGGGTTTGGGGATTTTAGGTTTAGTATTGTGGGTTGCTGGTGGTTGCTCTCTCTAACACCCAACCAAGCCCCCCCCCCCCCCTTCTCCTCTCTCTCTCCAGCTCCTTGATCCACCTTGTTCATCCACCATTGTCAGCTGGTGCCATCGGCAAGTAAGAGCATCCCACTGTGATTTGATAATACAAGGATTCATATTGTCTAGTTTATCACGGAAACTGCTTTATCACTTTGTCTTAGTATATTTTATCATTTGGTTGATGCTGAAATTGAACACTTAAATTTAGCTATAAAAAAAAAAAGAAATTAAAGACTTAAATAGCACTACTTATCAGAAAAGAAAAAAGGGAAAAAACGACATAGATAGAACCAAAAAATGAAATTAAAGACTTGAATCTATTTTACGCTTATTTGTTAAAAATTGTATGAGAGAGAGATTGTTTTAGGCCTTTCTGAACTATTCCTATAAGCTTGGTCACTGTGATTTGCATGGAACTACTAAAATGCAAGAATGAAATGTCATAGTCGTTTATTATGGATGTTTAGGGCACAAGCCGAAGTAAGCCCAATCTAAAACATTAATTGATTGTGATGTATAGTTATGTGTAAAAGTTTATAATGAGTGTGGAATTGTTATGCTAAAATAATTAATATACTTTAGAAGCTATGTCAATGTTTCAGATAGTTTGAAAGCAGTTTTACATTATGAATTTGTATTTTACTTTAATTAATTTCGACTTTTTGCCAATGCAACCATTGAGTTACAGAATAGTATGTTTGGATACCGTAAAGGTGGGGACAAAATATAGTAGAAGACCTTGACGAAGGCATTTCATATGATACCGAACCGAAGGGGTTTTACACTATAAACACCGGAACAACACTTGAAGAATTAGGAACAATTTCTTATTCCGAAGGTGGTAGATTATGGGAAAACATCTGATTGAAGTTGATATGTAGACATCCTCAAAGACAATGGAAGAGATTTATTTATTACAAGAAGGTGTCCATCAACGATAACATGACCTTGGACAGCATGCTGGACATCCCGCAATGTATTTCAACACTTAATTATGTTGAAGTATACGTGCAGAAGGAGAACATAATGAGTGGGTTAAATGGGTCTGAGATGATATTTCTAGATTCTGGGGTGTACAATTTTCAGGGTCATACACATCATTGTTGACTCAGGGGACATATAGTGAGATGCCCAGCCCATTAATTGGTCTGTTGTCACAAGATTCTTATACCACAGCTTCACAGTATGCCGATATGTCCACAAGATTCTTCCAGAGAGGTTCTGCCTAGGGGCGAACATTGAACGAGCTGAGCCTACACAAAAAAAAATTTCCATCGGACCCAAAACCAAATCCCAAGCCCACCCAATTAGAAAATTACATTCCTAACCCTGTCCAAGCCCGTCCATTTAACCTAAAATTTGTTTAATATATAATTTTTTTCTCTATAAATAATATAGATAACATAAATTTTAATTACATATACATATATGAAATATTAAAATATAAAAAAATATATTATTTTATATATATTTCGGACCGGGCCGGGCTTCAAAGACAAATCCCAAGTCCGCTCATTAAACTAATCGGGCCTAAAAAAAAAATTCTCAAGCCCTATAATTTATGGGTAGACCTATTGGGCCCTTGGGCCCATGACCACCGTTGGTCCATCCCATCCGTGCATGTAACATATGTCAGGAAGAGCAAGAGAGTGAGATGGCCACCTCGTTGTGGTACATAAAATGTATTTTGTATTTTTCCTGGTGTCTGGAATGTGATCACTTATTTTACACCTTTTCGTACAAAACATGTGCTCCTATTTGAGAAATTATCAGTCATTATGATTATAATTTGGAACATTTTACAATATTCAACTTCATATATGATAAATTCAAAATTTGTCATATTTCGAGGTTCGATTATGCCAAATCAGCCAAACGGCCTCCGTTACACTACAAACTTGACACGCAGTACGGTTTAGTCACACAAGACCTGCAGGCGCTGACGGCGCGTGCATTGGAGTCCCGATCGTGAAATTAGGGCATGTTCCCCTCTCAGACACTTAAAAGTTTTTTAATGAGGTTGGAATAGGGATTTAGCGATGCAAAATCGGCCAAATGGCCTCCATTTCACATGAAACTTGGCACACAACACGATGTAAGCTCACGGGACCTACGAGCACTTATAGCGCGCCCATCGGAGTCCTAATGAGGGAGTTAGGGCATATTCCCCTTTCAAACACCTAGAGTTTTTCAATAAGGTTGGAATGGGAGTTCGACGATGGCAAATCGGTCAAACGGCCTTCGTCACACTACAAACTTGACATAGCACGATGTAGGCACACGGGAACTATAGGTGTTGACGGCACGCCCATCGGAGTCCAAGTCGCGCAGTTAGGATATATTCCCCTACCGGACACAATAAGGTTGGAATAGGGGTTTAGCGATCCCAAATCGGCCAAACGGCCTCCGTTTCACACAAAACTTGACACATTGCACAGTGTAAGCACATTGGACCTACAAGCACTTACGGTGCACCCATCGGAGTCCTGGTGAGGGAGTTAGGACATATTCTCCTACTGGACACTTAAAGTTTTTCAGTGAGGTTGGAGTGGGGGTTCAGCGATGCCAAATGGGTCAAACGACTTTTGTTTCACATAAAACTTGACACATATCACGGTGTAGGCACACAAGACCAGTAGGCGCTAACAGAGTGTGCATCGGAGTCTCGGTCGGGGAATTAGGCATATTCCCCTCCTGGACACTCGAACTTTTTCAATAAGGTTGGTCTCGAGGTTCAATAATGCCAAATCGGCCAAACGGCCTCCTTTGCACTCGAAACTTAACAGGCAGCACGGTGTACGCACATGGGATCGGCGGGTTCATCGGAGTTTCAGTGGGGGAGTTAGGGCACCAACTGTTTCATAAATTTATAACAGTTGAAAAAAAAATTTACTGATACAAAAGCGTCATTGCCAATGACACTTTCATTTTAAAACTGAAAGCGCCATTGCTGCTAACGCTTTTAGTTTTAAAACTTAAAAGAGTCATTGCTAATGACGCTTTTCTTGTTTGAAAATAAAGCATCAATGCTACTAACTCTTTCCCTTATAACACTAAAAGCGTCAATAGCAATGACACTTTCAGTTTATTTTCGAAATTCCATTTTCATTTCAAATAAGAAACTAAAATAAACAAAAGGTAAAAGCATCATTAGCATTAATGCTTTTCATAAAAACGTCAATGTTAGTGACGCTTAACCAAGGTCCTGTAAATAAGTTGAAAAGGACCTGGTTATTTAAATAACTATTAAAATAACCCTCTTTCGTAAAGAGCCCCATAAGTGACAAATACTAATATAGTAATATACAATCTTTTGTATTTCTTTCAACAAAAATTTTATAACATTTATGAAAAGTTCTAAATTCATGTTAAGACTACTTATTGTTTCGGTATATAGTGTTGGGTTTTGGTACATTTCTTTATATTCCGGTGGGTTTTGATGGAAATAATAGAGTTTCATTATTCCTCTAGTTTTTCATTTCGGTCTTAGGAAATTATTCCTTGCTACCAATGAGCCCGTCCAAGCCATGTTTTAGCTTCTTCAAGTTCGCGCTAAGTAAAAATAAATGTTGTTCGAGATGAGCTTGGATGAGCTTGCTCAAGCTCGACGCAGTTTAACTTTAGCTCAGTTGTGCATCAAAGGTATGTAAAAGGTTGGGGTCCTAAATCAACAGTGAGGCCTATTGCATCTACAATCAAACACTACAATCAAATTCATCAAACCTCACTAAACATGAAATTCAAGTAGTATATAAGAGTGGTATTTGAAGATTGTGTTTTTGAGACGTTTTAAGAAAACGAAAGACAAGATTAGGCCATGCCATGGAAGAAAGTTATGGGAAAACAGAAGAAGGCCAAATCTGCAATTGCTAGTGCACAGCAAGAGAAGTGGTGAAAATTTCTCATTCTTCTCTGTTTCTTATATCTCTCAAATTTCAACCCCATTATCTGCCCCTCTCCCGAGTCCCAACCTTTTAACACCTCTTTTTGTTCATTTGATATTATGATTTGGGTGGAGATAGGTCAGAGATTATCATTGTTTCTCCCAGTTTACCTCAAGAAACATCTAAAACATTATCCTATTAGAAATTATTTAATGATGTGAACTTACAGGAAGTCCAACTGTCCAATGTACTTTAAAGTATAATTGAAAAAATATGTTTTGGTCAAAAATAATTTGTCGAATATTTGCTGACGAGACATGATTAAGGCCGCTCTTTGTTGACTAATTAAATATAATCGAGCAAGCCCAAACAAGTCAAGCTCGACTCATTTAATAAATGAGCTTTAAATGTAGGCTTGAGACCGATTCATGTACACAAGTGAATGAGCCCAAACAAGTTGCGAAAAAGCCGAGCTTGAGCTTTTCATCAACAGCTAAGTTCGTTTGCAACCCTGTTTGGCTCTTCACAAGGGTATGAAGGCTGTGTTTCACGCACCATGCATGTTCTCAAACCTATGGTTGACAGAGGCAATTACGGGAACATTGAAAATCATTTAAAACAACTTAGAATTCACAGAACTCAACCTTTCTTAAATGGTGTACGTATAAGTAATGCCACAAAATCTTCTATCTTCAAGAAGCCAAGAAGCACAAACACGGATACATGACACGACACGGACACGAAGACAACTTTAAAAAAATGAGGGACATAACACAGCTGGGATATGCCAAAAATATGTATTTTATATACTTATGTTATGTAGTATATATGATGTCACAGAAAAATAAAAATAAAAACATTGTAAGGTAATACTAATTCTAATTAAAAATCACGCATTCCATAACTTAAACATCAAATTAGGTATAAGCCCACATTGTTTTTATTTTAGATTCTAAGTTATTTTTTTCAAACTTACAATGTATTTCATATGTGTTTAACCAATGGACATGTGTGCCCCTCAAGTGTCCGGAGTCGGTCCAATTCTAAAACATTTTAAAATAATAGGACACATTTAGATGCGTGTCTAACAAATGTTGGAGGAGTGTCCGACGAGTACCGTCTCTGACATGAACAACAAGGCACCTGAAGGGCCAGGACCATCAACAGACTTTCCTATTCTTTTCATAGATTCTTTCAGCCAACAAAGACCCCAAAAAAAAATAAATAGAAGCATTCACCAAACACCAAATCTCATTTTACATCCAGAGGCCCCATGTATAGATGCTAGAAACCCCAAAAGCTACATGTAGAACTTTCAAAAATACCATCCTGCAGAATAATACAAGAGTCAAGTAAAAGGAAATTTGAAAATTCTAAAAACATGTAATAGGAAAGGCTTTGACCCAAGAACAGATTAGAAACCTAACTCAAAGTATTACTCCCAAGGTAAGTATTTTAAGCAAACTAGTTACTCTACCAAAATAAAATAAATAACAAACAACATTCAGGAAATTGAATGTTTTATTATCCTGGAATTACTCAACTAATTAGCCTTTTACATAAGAAATAAGAAGATATATCTGTAACCAAATCAAGCAACCCCTAATAGGAAAAATTACCGAATGCTGCTATACCAGAACATTGACTTGTAGCCCCCTTGTTATTGCTCCTACATCATATCAGTCCAAGTAGCACAGACAATGTCTGATGTGTACACTTACACAGCTACAACCTTGCAGTGGATATGGTACTAAGATTACAGTGTGGTGAGACAAAATTCTGTCTTGAACTATAAAGGAAGAAAACTAGGCAACAGCTCTGGCTTGCGATAGTGTGTCTTCCAAAGTGTAGGATGAGATACATAGAATATGATGGATATTGATTACACAAAATCTTCCATCTGTGGACAAGTCCCATCTAAAGGTGTAACATGAACACATTCTACATTAATCCCAATAAAACCTTAGGCTTGCAGTTCAAATTATATTGTAATCAATGAAATGATTGTATAATTTTCTTGTTCGAACCCTTACATCGACCAATGCAATAAGAGCTTCTACAATTACATTTAGGGATTTCTACAACTCATTTTTTACAACTTTCATGTTGTCAATCAGACTAACAGGATGAGTGGGGATAGTTGGCCATAGGATTGACATTTTTATTTGTATGTGATATAACTCTCTAAAAGTTTCTCGTCTCATCTCTAAAAGAACCAAAGTAGCCCCTAGACACCAATAGGCTTTCATATTTTTTAATAGGCTTTTCAGCCAACAAAATCCGGAAGGCATACTAAAAAAACACCCATACTCGTCACAAAAACTCTTCATTAAACTCTTAACTTTCATTTTACAGCAAGGGGTCCAATCTATAGATGCTTAAAAAACAATAAAGGCATACATAAGCTTTTAAAACTTGTCCATTCAGTGTAGCAACCATACAAGATTTAATGAAAGAAAAATAATAAAGTTCCAAATAAGTAATCAGCTGGACTTTGGTCCAAGAAGGGATTCCTACACAAACCGAAGTACAACTCTTGAAACAGGTAACATCAAGCAAGATAGCTACTCTACAAAATAAAGAACTTCCGAAAAAGAAAATAATTTTCAGCAAATTGTATGTTTTAATATCCTAGAATGAGTCAATCAATACTAGATAAATAAACATAATTAAGAGATATAAGTGTGGGTGACTGTGGCTGAGTAGGCCAGATGGGAGCCTTCAGGGAAGCATGGCACGCGCTAGGTTACCGCGGGATCACCAGTGTCACTGGTTGAGAGCAGAAGCAGTCTGTGTGTGTGTGTGTGTGTGTGTGTGTGTGAGAGAGAGAGAGAGAGCCTCTGGAGTTCTTATATAAAAAAGATGATTGTTGCATGCAGGCAGTTGAAGGACAGCGGATAGCTGTACATGGTCTGACATTCCGTTACTGGAGCTACCTAACTGGTAATGGAGATAGTGGAGCCAATGTCTGTTGAGGCACTCAGAAATTAAAGACCATAGAGACGTACTACGGGAGAGTTAAAAAGCACACCACATGTCTTTGTCACCCAGCATTGGAAAGATGAATGTGATTTGCAAAGATGAATGTGTTTCACCATTTTCACCCAGCATTGGAACCCTTTCACAATTACAAATATTTTAGCAAACAAAAACAAACTCGACTACTAGTCAGCTAAACCTCAGCCAAGCAGGTTACAGTAAGCAAACAAACCCTACGAGACAGAAATTTCCTAGAGGTTCTTAATTTAGAAAAAACTGCATCCATACACACTACATTTTCCTCTAAAGCAAACATCTTAGGGAATAAAATTTTTTAAAAAAAAGCTTTACAAAGAAACTTCCCACGAAAAACCATTTAGGGCTTCCAAATTCTAACTCCTTAACCTTTCACATTAAACACAAAAGGCAATTCCATTTTTAAGTGCTTTCGCACCCCAATGTCGTTAGGGACCCAGTGAGCTGCCTTCACTTTTTGCATTCCTTCGTAGATCTCTGGATTTCACCCTGATTAGGTATAACCTACAAGGCTACAACAATCACTATTAACACCTACTACTACATTGAGATGCCAGTAGCATACAGCCCCATTTCATAGTATCAGATGGTATAAGCCTCTACCCCTAACCTTTCATGATCCATTGAATCACACATTTCTTGACTTCATATGGTGCTTTTGAACTAGAATAACATGGAGATTTTAAAAAAGCTATAGTCCATGTAAAGAGCAACACAAAAAGTTGCTTCAAGTTGGATTTAGAAGCTGAGTTTGATGGTAGGCATTCCCTCATACCCAATGCTTAATCATCAGATCATTCCTTTTTCCACATGCAGCAGCCACTGAAAGGCTCAACCACATCACTGTCCTCTCCTACATGGTTTGTAAAGCTGAAGGGTATTGTGATGGTACTTGGACAAGCCTGTGAGCTGTGATGATACTTGGACTAGGCTACTTATGCTTGGGTGATTGTGATAATAACATAGCTGGAGTTGCACAAGAAAAGGTGATTCATTGAATATCACACACTTCAGTACCAGTACATCATCAAAGCACAAAAACTGGCCCACATTCACAAAGAGACTCATACCAAAACCGATATCAAATAAATTGTTATGGTGTAAGGGACAGAAAGTCTGTGTTCCTACACCAGAACGCCTTTACCAGGTGTTTATTTTAAGGTCATCTCTTTCCGCTTGAAGGATTTCCCTTAGCCAGGCATCTCTGTAACTTTTTCTTCAGTGTTCCAAAACAATCAACTTATTATCCAACAACATGTGCATTATATAAGCAAAGAAAAGGGTAAAAAATAATCCCATGTTCCATACCGTCAAAGTATCCTCAAGCTTCTTTGTCTCAGCAAGCAATTTCTTCTCATTGATGAATGGCAATTTGGCAATGCCCTGATTCTCACAAAGCAATTCAAGATATCTTAAATAAGCCAACAACAATATTGTTGTACTAGTGCTAGTAGTAGTCCAGGTGATACTAGTAATAAGCACCAAGAAACACAACATTTTTCTGATAATGACAACACCATACCTGCCATGCAAAGCGCTTTCCATTCATGTCAATCTCAAAATCTGTCCAAACAGGCACACCCCAATTGTCAATAGACAGGAGGAAAGAGATCAAAAAGAAATAATAGAAAACCACGACAATCTAGTAATACTACCAGCAGGGTAGAATTCATGGATCGCTGATGCCGGATCAGTCATCAATCTCCTGTACTCTTCAGGCAGAGCACTAGAACTGCAACATAAAAGAGATGATCTCACACAGTACCAAATACAGCCCAAAAAAATATGGAAGTACAACGTATTTCCACTTTGTTAATCCAGATGTGGAAACTAAAAACAAAAATAGAAAGTAATACGGACCTGGCAGCTGGCAGCGTTCCCATGAGCTGATCAAAGGGCTTAAAAGGCTGCCCCAGGAAAAATGTTATTTCTAAATCAGCTAGACCTTTTAGATCAGAAGCAAATGGAGCATAATGGTATGGATAAAACCTGGGAAAAAAAAAAAAGGACATGAAAATTTAAATAGCAGATATGCTGAAGAACAGCACTCTACACAACATAAAATGGTGCAAATGGAAAACTCCTCAATTAAACCAATGTTCACATTATCTGTGTGATGGGACATGCACAATCTGTAGGCTGGTTTCCCTGTTTTCCATTTAAAGACACACAGTAAAATCCCTCTTTTTCCCATCCCATCCACACAATATATACAGCTCAAGGTTTTAAAGTATAGCTTTTGTCTTTTTTCTCTTGTTTTTATGTATACGGGTTGCATCCGCTCGATGCTCCGTTTATAAAATTTGCTTGTTTGTCAATATGGCACAGAACCTCTTCTTTTGCCATCATGGCTTTACAAAACCTCACTATTGACATATGTACATCTAGTATCCCATTATTCTATATTTCTGTATGCATACATAAATAAACATCTATATTCATGATTACACGAGTAAATGAACCATGAGGTTTTCCGTTATAAATCAGAAACTGACCATTGCCATGAGCAGACTCCTTGGTAGTAATACCGGCCAACCCAGCATAAACCTTCTACATACCTCAAAACCTGCAAATACAAGTTAGGACCATAAGTGCACCACCCCGTTGAGTGGCAATCGTATAAACCTCAACTAGAAAATGTACTACATGATTATGAAATTACATACACCATTCATCAAGTGGGAAAATATTTAGATTTGGAAAACAGCACCATTAACCATACAGTTAAATATTTTTTACCATTAAATTCCTTCATGGAATACATTTTAAGCAGAAGAAAAGAAATGAAAACACATACAAGGGATGAAATGATTGGCTATTCCTTACAAGATGGAAACAAAAATGAATTATCATAAATAAAGAATTCATGTTGGGATAAAACACCGATAAACAGGTTTCCAAATAGTGAAATCTTTCCCGACGATAACTTCCCAGCAAGGAAGCCCTACAAGGCATTGCGCCCCAAAAATGAAGGTCGTATGTCATGCAGTGATGAGATAGTGGACCAATTTTTTTTAACACTACCCTCACTCCTTCACCTTGTGCAAACAATTACCTCACAGGCAAGTATTTCTGTGGTGCCTACAGAGTGCAATATTACTAGGCTGCAAGTGAGAGACTTGGAATTGAGCTTGTTCGAGCTCATTTATTTATTAGATAAACTGAGCCCAAGCCTAATTTTGAAGCTCATTTAGAAATGAGCAATGCCCAGCAGTCCACGTTCAGCTTGCTTAGATTCATGAACAGGGGCCTCTCATGGCTCTTCTGTAATTTTTCTCAAAGGGTCATGTCAATGCATAATACTCGTGATTTAAATTTTCTGTTGGGGTTTGGGAGATATATTATATTACACTACAAAAGTTGGTGGAGGGCACCACAGGTTTCGTCTTTGTCTGGTAACTTTAAATTTTGCCTAGGTTGTCTTTACTCTTGCAACCACAACCATGCTTACACGTGTTGTAAAATTTACTCTGTCAGCCAAGCCCAAATAGATATGGCTGGGCTTGTGACAAGCATGAGCCGAGCCCAACCACACCCTCTACATGGCCAGCAAGCCCAAGCACGTTAAAGCCTGGCTCTGCTCAGCTCGGCTCATTCGCAGCCCTAGCTATTCCTGATTTGAGAGATATCCTTGGAGGCATTCATACAGAGAATAAAAGGCATAATAGTATGTTCAGGATGTGTCTGTCTATTTTGTGGGCTATTTGGGGGTGGAGAAATGCAGGAATTTTTTAAAACTGAGTACTTACCAGGGAGTCTCATGTGACATAAGCTTTTCTTTTGAACCGCTCTCTGGATATCAGTCATAATGAAGTTCAGAAGATTCCCAAGGGGCATAAATCAAGCACATCCTAAGTCCAATTCCATGGCAATAACTCTACTGAGGAAGGGTCAAGCAGCTTTGGTACAGAGGAAAAAGGCAAAGTAGTATGGGCAGTGGACATATGTCCATTTTGTGGACTATTTGCGGATCAAGAAATGAAAGAATACGTTAGAACCAAGTACTGAGAAGGGAAACTCATGTGCCATGAGCTTTTCTTCTGAGCCTCTCTGTGGATATCTGTTATCAAGGAGTTCAGAAGAATCCCTTTGGCATACTCACCTAAATTGGGTCCGATACGGAGAACTCATGTGCCATAAGCTTTTCTTTTGAACTTCTCTTGGATATCAGTTATCAAGGAGTTCAGAAGAACTCCTTTGGGCATAACTCAAGCAAATTGGCATAGGATAGGAGTTGATATTCCACGTCCAATTCCATGGAAATAACTACACTGAGGGAGGCTGAAGCTTAACTGTACTGGCTCCACTCTTGGTAACCCAGCCTGGCTGGCTGATTCCTCTCCGTTACATAAAATAACCTTTGGCCTAGTATCTTAAATAAGAATATCAAGCACTAGGGACGTTAAGCCATGCCTTTCTGTCCTTTGACTTAGTAATTAGATAATCTAATGGTAACAGACATACACGAGTCAAGATCATGTACGAGAGCCGTGAAGCAACATCATTAGATAACAAATGAAGACTAAGCATCTACTACATATCATGTAAGAACTAACAGAGAAGAAACTAATTAAATATTCTAACAATCAGGAAAGATTAATAAAACAACAGAGTTGATGAGCCAATGTACCATGGCTTACAATAAGACAGTACTCTCTCTACAGGTCTTTAAGTCCACTACAGAACCACGAAACAACAGTAGCTACACAAAAGGGCAAAGGCATTTGCACCAGGCGAAAGTTCTAGCACCAAGTTTTCTTTTTTATTACCTAAGATCACAATTCTTCAAGAAGACCAGTTCATTTTGTAAGAAGTGGAATAATTTACCAGAAAACTTTAAAAAATATATGTAATTTCAAATTCCCATTCCACAAGCATGAAAAAGTACCATAGGTTAAACACTTTCACCAGGATTTCATAATTCTTACAGATATATCAACCAGTCGAATACCAAATCACAGAAGCTAAAAGTGGAAAACAAATCCTTCAGATAAACTGACAGTTGTCCACAGTCCCACTACATTCCTCCGACTATTTTTTCAAGAACTTCACAGAACAAGCACACCCTTATCAACAGTCCCTAGCTAAGGATTCAGTAGAACAATTTTGACAAGCATGGTCAAATAATTGAAACATGCAGTAGAATATCCTAAAGACATAGCAGAATGCAGATTCAAGTCAGCCAAGTACTTCTAGAAGAAAAGATGTGAACATCAAGAAATGATATGCTGTTGGACATTCTCTACACTATTGTGATGCAATAGTAATTTCAAATGTGGTAAAATCATGGTACTTGAAAAACACATATAACAGAGGCTAAAGATGTGTTAATATAAATGAAACATTTACAAATAATTCACTCTTGGAGATGATGCAAAACTTCAAGGAACTTACTATATCTTTTCTAATTTCATCGATCTTTTCAGGATCTGATACATCAAATTTCTCGGCATAATACCTCTCTTTATAGCCAGGCTCCCCAAATTTCACCTGAGAAAAATGGAAATTTCTTAGTACTGTATTGGAGAAAAACCAGCCATACAAGTATGTTTCATGTGCACATTGCAAAAGTAGAAATGCAGGCAAATCAAACATTTGGTATCCAAAAACAGAGTAACAGAGCACTATTTATCCCAAAAAAAAACAAATGATATGTACAATAAGCATGCAATACATGCTTTCGAATAATATTTGCCACGCTGGAAAAGTATATCCAAGTCATGCAAGTGAGATTTGAAAATTATAAAATCAACATCTGAGGTATTCAATTCTAACAGGACGAGTATTGCTTTAGTTTATTGAAAAATCACAAATGGATTAATGGAATAATCAAAGGTAGGTTAAACAAACTTAAACACTGCAAATGAATCAGTCACTTCAGTTACTTTCTTTCCTTTATTTATCATTTTTTGTTTTATGTGGTTGGGGGCTTGCCATAGAACTTCTCAACTACCTTCATCTTCTAATAAACACTGATATAGACATACAACACAGGTAAGGCACAGACAACAAAGATACATAAATCAGAATCATCGACATGGCAGAGACAAAGTGACAAAGATACATAAATTTAAACATTCATATGGGGAAAAAAAACATATTGATAAACTTTACATGACAGATAAATTAACATTCTACATGAAAATAATAATAATTATACATTTTCTATGCATATATACTGGTGAAGAAGTGTAAAAAGGAAGTACAAAGGTATAAACTCAAGTATTCAAAAAAAAAAATTAAAACATTGTCTGGTACGGTTTAAAAAATTAAGAAGCCTAAAAGAGAGTTAAAAAGTATAAACCCAACTACCTTCACCTTCTAAGAAACACTGATACAAACAATGAACATGAGAATACACTATACAAGTACGCTGAGACGGCAATTTCCAGATGATCAAAGACATGGAAATAGTGGAGAGACAGTGACAAACACAATTTACACATCTAAGGAGAGGGGTTAGCCCGGTGGTAGTGGCGCCCCACCCATGATTCAGGTCATGGGTTCGATTTACCCTCTCCTCCTCTAGCGCTTTGGCCCTCCAATGCATCAAAAACAAATTTACACATTTATGCGTAAAAACCATAAATTAACCATTTTTTACATGACAAAAGTTTATAAGCTGTTAGACGAATATACTAGCAAAATATGCATTGTCTGTATTTATATGTTGAAAAGACATGTAGATAGAAGTATCGAATATTCACAATCAAGTTAAAAAGCCTAAAAGAAAGATCAATAGGTATACCAAATTATACAATTCATATGGAAAATAAAGTATACCTATTACATGGTAATAATAACAATAAATTTTTGTGTTTCTATGTCAGACAATAAGTGGAATAGAAAGTCCTAGTGTCTATTCATACGTCTCAAGTATTCTCAAACAAATTGCGACCTGAGTGGTCGGGTTTACAAACTAAAAATCCTATAAAAGAGAATAATGGTTCTCCATTTTTCTTGGCTGCTTGATCCAGTAAATCCATGTTTGAGTTACACCATCAAATGAGGTGCACTGTCATAGTCATCAGAATAAGCATGCTCTTCTTAGTTTTTCTGTCACTTTGGATTTTTGGAGCACAATTCCTTGTTTTTCTTTGCACTACTTGCTTTTCTTGTTCCCTATCTCCTGTCCTCTACATTTTTTCCTTTGAGATAATCATCACACGATAACAATAAAATTTGTGATGGAGGTTGAGTTATGGAGCCCCACTAGGTGAATGCTGTTGAGAATTGCTGTGCACTTTGCCAACCTGTTCCTTTCCTGGGGCTAAGTAGAAAAATGGGTGGGAAGAGGAAAAAAAAGAGGTTTTGCATTGATTGGAACATTTTGAGATTGTTTCTATATGCCATAGGCGATGCAGGTCCCTCTATGTGGCCCTAAAAGGTGAACTAATAAGCGTGATCACACTTCCTACTTCCTAGGGTGGTGCATCTGTGTCTGTTTAGTGTTGGACACACACTTGTCGAATGCATGCTAGACATGCGTCCTTACACGGCCTATTATTCTTTTCAATTTTTATGTTAAGAGTAGACACACTGTATATGGGTCCGGGCTTGGACATCTATTTTCTAGACATGTAGGATACACACCTAGGGATCTGGTGTAGACACACTGTATATAATAAGAATCATATATTAAAACTAAAATATCAATGACCCTTGCACTGAAAAGGTTAAGGGGAACAAAAACACATATGGCCAATTTTCTTAAACAGGCAAGTATTTCCATGACAGCTGCAACCTTCACTAGCCCACTTAGTATTTCCCATAAAGAAACTAAAAGGATCAATGGTGAAAATTATGGGACTAGAAAAAGGTGAAAGGACATGACGAATGATAGAATCCTCCCTTGCAATATGCTTAAGAGGCGAAAGGACCTAAGGATAAAAAGTTCACACTTTCTAGAATCCTTCAGAAGTAATCCAAAGCACATATCTCATGGCTTAAACTATTCTCCAATACATCAAAACTATGCTCTCAATGTATCAAAATCACTAAAACGCTCTACAAACTCCAAAAACTGATTCAACGATGGCTCAACACCACCAAAGAACCAAAAAGAGCTAAAAGTTTTTCAATCTAAAGAGCGCTTCATCCTTCCAATCAAAAGGCCTCCTTTGTGCTCTCTCCGGATAGCCCACATCAAAACCTGAGGCACTAACAACCAAGCAATCTTCTACCCTTGCCCACAAAGGCCTTCCTCCAAGATGAGACAATACTCATTACAATGGGGTTGGTGGGGTGGGGGAGCCACTCCATCCCAAAATGCCTTAAAATCAACATCCAAAACTCTTAGGCCACAAAACAATGGATGAGGAGACGGTTAACAAATTCTCCGTCCTCCTTGCACATGCAATTACAATTTGCATAAATTTGTCTTCTCTTGATCAAGTTATCTATAGTTAAAACATTCCCATGAACTGCTGAACAAACAAAAAAAACAAAAGAAAGACCAAGTTATCTATAGTTAAAACATTCCCATGAACCGCTAACCAAACAAAAAAACAAAAGATCTTATCCTTTCCAAGGGAAGAGTAAACCCCTCTACAAGAGAAGAGCTTTATAAAAAGATGTCATCTCAAAAACCCCTCCTTCAAAAGCATCCACTACATGATATCCTCCCCCTGCCCTATATGGAAAATGCAATAAGGAACACCCATACCTGCATGAACTCCCTCAACTCCTAATTATTCAAATCACTTCAAAAGGCTATATCTCAGAACACTTGAGAGCCTTCAATCTTAATATACTCCTCAACAGTCACCCCTTTATTTTGCATTACTCGAAAGAGGCCAAGAATGCCTCCTCAAATCTCACTCCTCCCCACCACAGATGATTCTGAAGTCTAATCCTATTGCCACAACCTGCCTCGAAATGAATATGCTTCTGAAGTCATCCCATAAAGACTGGATGCCTTCCAAAGCCCCATGCCAAAAGGACATCGAAACCTCTAAAGAGCACCAATCACCCAAGCACTGCCATACTTCAGCACCGACACTTTTCCTCCATTATCTTTCCTGCTCATATGCAGAATGCCACATCCATTACGCCAGGAGAGCCTCACTAAAATGCCTAAGACTCTAAATCCTCATTCCCTAACCCACCATCACAGAAAGTAGTACTAACAATATCCCAATCCACCAGATGATATTTGAACCCATCCCTCAACCCACTCACAGTAATAAGTCTATTTGTAGCTTTTCAAGTCTCTTGGCCTCCGACACTAGAGGAGTAAACAAAAACACAAAATAAGTCGGGAAGCTCAACAAAGTACTTCCAATCACAGTAAGGGTACCCATCTTGGACAAATATTACCTCTTTCCTGTGCCAAACGCTTCTGATAATCTCTCAACCACTAAGTCCAAACATGTTTGGCCTTAGGAGGAAGAAGTTCAGCTTCGCAACCTAAGATAGAAGCTAAGACCACCACACAGTGCATTTCCCTGACCATAGTCAAGGCAGATGTCCCCAAATTAACCTTCAAACCATAGTCCCCCTCTAAGCAAAGCAACAGAAACCTTAGCCCATTTGCCGAGGAGACACCCCACAAAAGATAACAGTGTCAACCACATAAAGCAAATGAGACATAGTCATATACGCTCCACCACACCTTCTTACTCAAAACCTTGCAAAATCCTCCTTGAACAGCTCCAATAATGATCTTACTCAAAACTTCCATAACCAAAACAAAAGGCAGAGGTGAAAGAGTGACTCCCTATCACAAGCCTCACCAGGTTTGAAAAAATCACACCAGAAAGCCATTAACTAGTACAAAGAGTCAAACTAAAGAATTACAAAACCGAATTCATTTCCTTCATCTCATATCAACCCTCATCCTTTCCAGAATGTACAGAAGGAAATCCCAATTAACTGATCATAAGCTTTTTGGATATCCATCTTGCATACCAAACCCAGCCTCTTGCTCCTCAACCTAGGGTCCAAGCATTCATTAGCAACCAAAATTGCATCCAGAAATTGTTAGCCCCCACAATGGCATTTTGAGAATTAGCACCACCATCTGGCACCCGGCCAGCACTCTGGCTAATAACTTATGTGCACCTCCTAGAAGACTAATAGGCCAAAAACCTCTAATATATTCTGCCCAGCCCAACTCCCTTCCCACCCCCCCCCCCCCCCCCTTTTTTTCTTGGAGATAAGAGTAACAAAGAAGCACTCAAGCTTTTCTCAAAAACTGAAGAAAATATCCCCGTGATATCACCTCTAACAACATCTCAACACTAATCAAAGAAGGCCATAGTCATACCATCCCGGGCCCAGAGGCTCCATTTAAAGATTTCAAAGCTAAAAGAACCTCCTCCTCATGGAAATCTAACTGAAATCTATACCATCCATTCTAGGCCTCCACCCTAAATGATCGGGGTAGAAAGGTTTATAGAATCCCACAACGCCTAACCTAATCTCCTCCTCGTTGCACAATAGATTCTCCCCAATTCCAACCTAGTCACAGGCATTCGACCACCGATGAGCATTAGCCATTCCATGAAGAAAAGAGGTATTGTCTTGTTCCTTCAACCAAAGTTGCCTAGATTTTTTAGGTCAACTCATCTCCTCCATCTTCGCAATCTTCCCAAAGTCCTCCTTCAAGCTCTCCATCCTAAGCTTCCCCACTTCTGACAAACCCCTTCCACCCTCTACCACATCCAACCTCTTGAACTCCTCCAACACCCTAGCTTTTTGGAACCCAAACCTCCCAATTTCATTCTGGTTCCACAACTTAAAATCTTTTTTTTTTTTGGCCAAAACGAAACTACGGCTACCCTCCACAAAATAACCCATCCACCAGTCCCTAGCCCTCTCCTTAAAGCCAACCCTATAAAGTCACATATTTTCAAATCTGAAAGGAATTTTTCCCTCCTAATCCCCCAAAATTGAGCATGATGGGGGAATGATCTAACACTGCTCTCAGCCAAAGGCTTTGAACCACGTCTGGAAATTGCTCCTTCCAATCTAAAGAAAGCAGAACCCTATCAATCTCGGACATTGGTAAAGCATCATGATAGTTAGACCATGTGAAAGAACCCCATAAACAATAAATCAATCAAAGCGAATTAATTAGTCAACTTAAAATATCTTCGCATGGTCCTACACATCTCAGATAACCAAGCCTCTCTGATTTGAAACAGACAACATTAAAGGTCCCCCCACCCCCCCACCCCCCAAAAAACACAAAGCTCCACTCATATCAAACACCTTAGCTTCAGCCAAAACCTACCATAATCAATCCACCTAGGCTTGCACTGAGACTGCATCCGGCACATGCAGATGAAATCCCCCCAGCCGACCAACCAAGCTTCATCCGAGGAAATCTAACTAACTTCTGTCAGTGGGTTTGCAATAGAAGAACACCCATCCCCAAACTCAAAGGCAGGAATCATCGCTGCCCAAAACTCTAAAATTCACTTGACCACCACCACCACCACAAATCCAACCCGCTTATTACTCAAGACTCAACATTCAAGCACTTCATTACACCTCACAAACTTCCCACGAACCTTTTCACCGACAGCCGAAATGATAAATGGAACAGATTCTCGGAAAACCAGCCAATCTTAAAACCGCATAATTCAGCTCCCATTGAACTCCCCCTCTCTCTGTGATACGAACGTCGAATATCTCCGCTTTGCTTTCTCTGACAATCACATACGTCTTCCAACCAAGTTGGATGATGCATATCTGCTCCATTTCTTCTTATGAACCTCTTCAGCAGCTCACCCTGAAAAGGTGAAAGCTATTTTGCAGTCGCTTATAACTGCTAACCCTCACAAAGTTTTTAGTCAATCAAAGTTAAATTATTCTTTTTGAAAAGTCAAACCATTTGAATTATAATGTGAAAGAGTCAGGTTTTTATAATAACTAAGCTCTTAGTCTAGATGGGTTCACTTTTTACTTCCAGTTCCTTGGAAACAACTTAAAGCATTTCAAGTCTTTCAAAATTTCCCTCCAAGGAATATTTCTAATTAATGAAACAATTTAAGTTTCACAATGAGATCATTTTTTTTCATAAACAGGTAACGTCTTCGAAAAGAGATATGAGCAAAATACTTCAAGCATATCAGTAAAACGGCTAATATTTTATTAAATCAAAACCAATATCCTATCTTCAAAGATAGAAACTTTTTCCCACATCAATCCCACCTCCTCTTTTTTTTGAGGAGTATTGTGAAAAAAAGGCAAAGAACGAATACAATTCTCATTGCTAGTAGTCATAGAATAAGACAGACAAAAAAGGAAGTCCAAGAGGAACCAAAGGAGTAATGATTCAGTTCAATTTTGAAAAGGCTTATGAACATGTAGCTATCATTTGTCCCAAATTTAGCTCGATTATAGTTCAATGACAACCCAAACAAATCAGTTCTCCCTGTCCAGAATCAAAGTTTTATTGTTGAAGTTGAATTAGGTGCTCATTACTTTTAAGATATTCAAATAAAACCAAGGGGAAAGCATACCTTGTCCACGGCTGGTGTTGGTGGCTCTTCAGAAACCTCTTTTCTTGCTTTAAGCTTCATTTCTTCATTATTTAACATAGCCTGGCACCGATAACAAGTGGAATTAACAAATATTCATTATCACCCATAATAAATGAATTTATGAACAAAGATATGCACTGATAGCAAACAGAACCATGAATCACATTAACTGGAAAAAAAATGGCCTAAGAAGAAACTAGTCCTAACTCAAGGATATCAGTCAAAGGTAACAAAAACTTTATTATCAGAATACCTAGAATAATCCCTTTACACATTATTTCATGTTTATGTTCTGAAACCATCATCTCTTTCCACCCAGTTGCCTTGGGGTCAAACCCATATGATTTGACTTACAGGTTATCAATACTGAGTCAAAGGTGCAAATGGACTAAGAAAAATATAAAAATTTATACACTACTGGATTTGGCATTCTATAGAGGAAAAAATGACAATAATATTTGGAATATGCATGCATCTATTTATGAATAGCCACTAGCATTATGTTGTTGCAATGTAATATTAAGGGTGAGAATGAAAACATGTATATATTAAGGAAGTTTAATTATCGCATTATCAATTAATATTAAGGACAAGAACCAAAAAAAAAAGAGAGATGCAAATATACACCCATGGCATGAATTTTAATTTGTGGAGTAAGAGAATAAGAACAGCAACGATGTTGTCATAATTGTTAATTAGAACAGAGAGCAAGAAGTGTAAACTAATTATAAGGGCATAAATGGAAAAGAAATATTAAGAAATAGCACTGTTATCATTGTAAACTAGAAGCAAAAAGGACTGAGAGAGAAAGAGAGAGAAACTAAGAGCAAAATGGGAACAACAAAAAAATAGGCGAAGGAATATAAGAAACACAACTGTTGTTTTGAAATAAGATTTAGATTCAATCATCAAAAGTAAAAGAAATCTATGGACAAAATGATAATTCTAAAACCGTATGCCGGTATCATTTTGCAGCATAGCGAAGTAAAGCAGCAAATAATAGTAATAACCCAATGAAACAACTAATTCATAGGCTTCGTGATGGTCCAATGGTTTACTAACAATACTCTGCACTCTAATTATTCCATATATATACTAGGTTTTCCACATGCCCTTCCTTTTTACAATAAACTAATTACATCTGTTTCCTTAAATCCTGGAGAGACAGGAGAGAGAAAGGAAGCAATATGTGATAAGGAAACACCTGCTGTATACGAGCCCGCTTAAGAAAGATTTGGTCCTCGAAGACAGCAACTGACTGGACAAAATGTTCCACTCTGTCCAGCAAAACCTGAATAAGCACATTACAGACTTCAGGACAAGCATTTAATCAGGTAGATATCCCAACCTAAGACAAGGTGTTTGACTTAAATAAGTGCATACTCAAGTTACAGAACGACTGTCATGAATTGACAAATGCAATAAAGAATCCTAAGTGTTGGTCAAAAAGGAAGAATCTTTAGATTACTAATCAACAAAACCAAAATTTTCTAACACCAGAGATTTTATGAGCACTGTGCTTATCTGATTTCCTGCAACTTGCAAATGAGGAGTCTCATGGAACACTCCCATAGTTGAGATAGGGATACAACTGGGCTCAGGGTAAACTGAGAACTGAACAAACCCAAACACCTTTAGTCCATATTGGTTCAGTTTTTGGATTAGAACAGCCCTTCAGGAAGAGTACACATTGTAAGATTCGTACTATACTGCAGCCAAAGTTCTACGAGGCCAATTATGTTGTATGACGGAAAAATGTTGGCTGAATAGAAACATGTTCAATACATAGGTATAGCAATGAGCAAAAAATAAAAAGAAAACATGGGCAACTTGAGATGAATAAGTGGTTACAATAATAGATAGAACAAGAAACGAATCCATCTAGTGGAAGTTAGAAGATAAACCTATTAAAAATCAAATAAGGAAAAATCGTTTGAGATCGTTTGGCCATGTGCAAGTAAATCAACTAATACACCAATTAAGTGGAGTATTTTGAGAGGTTGAAGGTGCCAAAAGGACAAGAAACCCCAAGGCCGCACACACCAAGTAACAGGACATGAGGCTTGTTGAGTTGAAAGGTTGAATGCATGTAATTCAATTCCCACCCCAATCAACCGAGCACAATGCTGCTTATGTGAGTATAGTGGGAGCAGAGCACCTGTCAGTCTCCATGCAGAAAAAATAAATAAAGAAATATCAAGAGAGTTGAGTCACTTCCATGTAGTGGAACTCATGGTCCCCACATTATCAATACAACGAAGCTTTCCTCTATCTCCCTTTGTTATGAAAGCTTTCCTCTATATTTGGGAGGAATTTGTGGTAAATTATTAGGGAAGGAGCTGGATTTTATATCTTTGCACCATGAAAAGGCCACACATTTATCACATGGGAATTTTCTATCTATTTTTTCAAATGGAAGTTAGCAAAAGGTTGACATAGCAACAAATTAGAAGTGCAACGACTTAATTGTTACGAATGAAAATTAAGATACTAAAATGAGATTTGGTGTAAAGTACACGGGTGTAATGTGTAATTAACCCATAAATTCACATGTTTAAATATAGAAATAATCTACTTCTAAAGCCAAATATCTCAAACCAGTAATTCAGACACAATTAACTACTGTTAAGAAACACTTTTTTTCTTTTTTTTGATAAGTTACTGTTCAGAAACTTTTAAAATGTGCGATCAGGTCCACATATGACCCCTCCATAGAACCACATTCCACAAACAATGTCTTCAAACTTCAACTTTTACTAAAAATAACAATTAACAAATGTGCCGAATTGGAATTTTCTCATTCAGTTAGTTAATAAAATTTTCACTCTGAATTCCGATAATAAGGCATGATATGTACATGGCAGTGGTTAGTAAAAAAAGTAGAGAGAGAGAGAGAGAGACAGCTGAAAGATATATCATAGTGGAGGTCTACAGTATCGTGTCGCAACAACAAGAATTGTCCATAGTGGTGCAATAAATGTGGGGTAAAGATGAAAGAGGAGTGCCAACACTAATGGTAATGAAAAATCGATGGCACCAGAGTTGGAGGTAATTATAGCGCTGCAGATGGAGTAGTTACAGCCAGCGGCAACTTTAGTGGAAAGGACAATGATGGGAATAAGGATGGTGAAAGATACAGCAGTGACAGTGAAGGCACCAAATGATAGTGGGACTGATGATGACAGCAGCCTTGCCAGATGATGTATGTCGCTTATGACGCCTACAATGCATTTTCAACTGCCTTGCAAAAAGATAGTTGAATGTTTCATTTCCCTCTTCATACAAAATATTCCAGCATCTATAAAACAAAAACCACAGCAGTGGGTAGAAATTGCCCAATTCTAGTCCTAAAAATGCAAAAGGCATAGTCAAAATCAATACTGTCTGTGACTCTGTATCAACGTATACCCAATGCTGACCCACCCTTAACTTCTGAATTATTTAAATTTCACCGCAACGAGGAGAATCTGTAGTCAAGTGCAGATAATTTAACATTTGAACTGATTTAACCAAACAAGAGAACTAACCGATACAAACATCAGAAACGGAATATAGGCCATAGCCAAATTGTAAGTTGGCATATTACAGAAGAACATGCCACAATACATCTACAATTTAAGTGTAGAGTTAGCACGGGAAAAAGGAAAGCCTCAAATTAACTCCTCTTTGCTTAATGCAGTGAGATGAATTGGTATTTGCAGTATGGTGAGGTGGCAGGATAGAGAATCATTCAATTAGCAGTGTCTGGGTCTTGGATCCTTGACTTGATGTAAAGTGTAGGCTTTGAGGTTGTACACGGCTTATGCACCTTTGGCGCCTTTAATATTATGCTATACTAGTCAAAACAGAATAAATGCATCCGCAACTATCACATACAACATACTCAAAGACCAGGAGTTCAATAGAATACGTAAAGAGGAATATTACCTCACCCGCATCAGTAAGATAACCACCCATAGCAGCAAACTCCTTTCTATAAACATACATCAGTAAAGTAATAGCACCCTGAGGGAGAAAAAAATAAGCAATTCTGTTAGCGTAATGCAGTATGAAGATAGGATTTTCAGTCCTACAGGAAGAAAACCATTAACCTAATAGCATATTTTGATCCTTGAACAATTTTAGAATCATTCTCCTAACAGGAAAAGAGCAAAATAGTTTCTTTGATGCTGATATCTAAAAGAAAAAAGCTTATATAAAAAAAATCTAAAAAGAGCAAATGTGAAATGTTCAACCAATTGTTTCAACCATAAACCATTCGGGCTATAGATTGCCTGCAGCCACATACCTCACGAATTTCCAGTGTTGGCATATGAGGAAGAAAGTCGTTGCCAACAAAAAAACATAGAAACACAAAGTCATCCACCAATCGCTCGAAGTTTATCTCAAACGGAGGGTCGGGAATCTCCAAATCATATTGCAAATATTCTCGCAACACCCAGATGTTGAGGAACTGCCCAGGCGATAAATAAGCTCATAAATAACTGTATAAATAGTATAGGAGAATAAAGAAACCAACTTAAAACTGAAGCATCAGAAGGCAGGATGACAATTATCCAACCTGGTATTTCTTCTTGTAAATTGGTGTGTTATCCACTACCTTCCCATTCACATCTTCATCTCGGCCACCAGGCCTACCATGACACTCAGCAGCCAGATGACCAACTTCACCACACAGGAAACAATTTTCTTGCTGCCCAGGAAGAGTGATCACCTTCATAATTGGCAAAAGGCTACAGATGTCAATCATGATTCACCAACTAGTTAGAGGTACAAGAGTACTTTAAAAGAGTAGCCACTAACCTCCCTTAATATTGAGAAGTGAACCTCATGTGTCGCTAAAGATAGCATAATCAAGTCTGCATCCTGTTTGTGGCGAACTATATCATTCATTTAGAACTTAATAAATTGCAATTTCACATTGGCCATGTAAAAAAAAATCAAACCCCTTTAAGCTATTACACAACATGAGGAAGCAAGGAGAAAAAGAATTAACGAGATTATTCTTTATTAAGAAAAACAAGGGCAACAAATCACACTCACCAAGCCATACAGACAATGCCGAGTATTTGGATTGAAACCAGGAAGGTTACGTTGCAGCCGAATGTAAGACATGATTTTGTGCTCACCCTCACCCGGAACATTTGAATCAGAAAGAATAACCTTCAAATAATCACCCAATGCAGCCCCATAAATAAACTAACACAGAGAAAGTATCCTGAAAGCCCGAAGTATATCGCAGAACAACCAGAAGGAATTACTCCACAGGAAGGAATTATCCAATCTTGAAGGGACCAAGGGAACAAGAAATATGTAGGGATAAGTATACCAAACCTTTGTACTCTGCCAACCAGGGTTGTGATTCAACCTAGACTGTATGTAATATTGAAGTGCTACTGAGAGCACTGCCATAAATTGAGTGCCAGGAGTTATGATATTTGTGTCGGACGTTTCAGTCTTCTCTTTAAGAGTCAGATTTCTTCCCTCAGCTTCAAACTCCTTCCTCAATCTTTCCTCCTCAGCTTCCTTAGGATGAGAAACAAAAAGATGCATGTTTAGTGACTTCCTCTCTTATTAATCCTCATAAAAAGAGTAAGAGGACTCGGCAAAAACCAAAAAGAGAAAGAGGAACTTACAGCTGCAGCAGCATCTTTTGCTGCTCTGAAGCGTCGGGAACGTTGCTGATTCATTTTAGCTCTTGGCGCAACCCCATCTACAAAATTAATGATTGAGTAAAATGTTCTAGTGCAACTAGGAAGAGAATGAGGCACTTTAGAAAATGCATCTTACCAATTGCCATATAAAGAAGCTTTCTTGGGCGAACCAACGAGAATAGATGGTCAATGTAACCAAATATTGTTTTAAATACCTCCTCATAAGTGGCAGGTGAGGGCTGCATGTGCAGAGAATGTCTCGTCAGGATCACACTAGTAGACAATAACAGAGAGATGGAGAAAAGAGAGGACGGGCAAACTAAAGTGTTTACAAATTAATAAACCGAGTGCCAATTAAACCGTCACAGATCTCCCATTAATATAATGAAGCAGCGCAAGAGTGAAAATTTGAGTGTTAGCAGGTTTGTAAGCAAGATGCATCAAATCACGACATAGCCCATAATCCAAGGATACAGGTATAAGGCCAATTAGTAATATTCAAAAGTTCAAGACAGCAAATAGTCCCTAGGTAGTTGTACTAGAGGCCTGAGATCAACTCCAGCCTCAACCATGCTTTCAGTGGAAAAGGGGTGGGGTGGCAGTAGGGTGTTATGGCGACGGGGAGAATTGGATCACATTGGATAACCCCCATCCCCTTCCCCTCCACATAAAAATAAAAAAAAAGGAAAAAAAAAAAAAAAGACAACAACACCAAAAAATAGTTGTTAATTTTTTCTGTAATGTGCTAAATGTGCTATCTAGGCAGCAAATCTATGGGGTCAACATACCCTTTTCTTTTTAATATCAAGGAGGGAGGGGGTAAGGCATAGGCATAATATTACATGTATTGAATGTTCAAGCTATGCTCCTAGACTTCTTCCAGTGGTCTTCCATTTGTGAGGAGGGGCAGAGTTGCATTTTTATGTGTTCTCTTATTTTTGGAAAAGGAGAAGGAACAGAAACAACCATGTGACCCCACTAACAGACTGATGGGTTGTTGGCACAGAAATGTCAACTGAAAAGTCCTAGTCAAGGTCTTAAAGATGGAAGCACCATGGGGAGCCCCTAAGGGTCAAAAACAGCAGAGCTAGTCACAGTTCACCACGTTGCAGAGTCGTATCGAAATGATCAGTGAAGTTTGAAATTCAAAATAAAGATTAAATGGAAGCATAACAAGGGGATATTCTCACTGAAATCATATTATTCCTTGCTTAATGCCAGTCCGAGTATATATTTCCCCTGCAAGAGCATTTGGAGACCCGGAGTGCCTGTGAAGGTGGCATTTTTCACGTGGACAGCTGCCTTCAACTCTGTCCTCACCATTGAAAACTCAATCAAAAGAGGTTTCAAGTTCCCAAATCGATGTTGCATGTGTTGCAAGGCTGAAGAAACAGTGGATCATCTAATGCTTCATTTTGAGGTAGCTAAGGAGTTAGGGGCCCTCATTTTGTCTGCTTTTGGGATTCTTTGGGTTATGCCAGACTCAGTCCTTAAGCTCTTGGAATGTTGGGAGGTGGGTTGCAGACGGAAGAGCAAGAGGAAGCCTTGGAGAGTGGCACCTCTATGCATTATGTGGTGTATTTGGAGAGAAATAAACCGCCGTACTTTTAAAGAGTCGCATTTGGCAATCCATAAATTAAAGTCACGTCTTTTGCATAGTTTCTGCTTCTTCTGGTGTAAAGGGAATTTCTGTGAATCCTCCCTCTCTATTTTAGATTTTATAGATGAGCTTAATTTTCATGTTGAGCTCTTGTAAGTAGTTTTTGTATAGTCTTTGTAGTCCGGTTGCGCCTTTTCTGCACTTTCTAATGACATATTTTACATATCACAAATAAATAAATAAAGACTGCGATAACATCTTAAGCTCAGGCTAGTAATATTTTCAAATTAAGGACAGCAACATCTCATTTAAATCTTCATTTGAATTCAAATAGCATAATGGGGATTCTTATCCTAATGACCCTCAATAAATAAGAGGATTTTCGCGATGAAAAATGGCAAGTGCAAAGACTACTAATTGAGAGAGAGACAAAGAGCAAGTCCAGCTACCAAAGCTTCTCTACAATTGTGCAAGAATTCTACTCTTCTATTTCTCCAACCAAGACATTGTCTGAAGAATTTCACATTGAAGCAATGGAGTTTTAGGGGTAACTGGTTCGAACTCTCCCAACTCTAACCCTAAAAACTAAAGTCTTAGCCCACCCAACTTGATTGCGGGATAGCCTAAAATTCTTATTGAAGGATTTGTCCTGCATCAATTACGCCACAAGGAGGAAAACACAACAACATGACATGCAGGGAGAAGTGGGTTTAAGAGGAAGGGCTTATCTGTTCAACTTAGATTAATCCAGGGGTATTTTGGGAATAAAACAGTGTCCCATTTATGTTATGGTAGAAGGTTTTATTGGTATGTCTATCACTTTAAGTAAGGTCCAAGTTAAACTAACAAATGCAACTTGGAGGTGAGCTTTCGGCCAAGAAGCTGGGCAATCAAGTTTACAAGGGCATTCTCCACAAAAATGTTGTTCTAGAGAGCCTTAAGAGAGTTTGAAGAATAATAAAGCTTCAGAAATGAATATTCTGTTAAGCCTCACTTTCTTCTTCTTACAACTCATTTTCTAGAGTGCCTTGAGAGGGGTTTCAGAACATAAAGTTTCAGAATTGAATGTTTTCTGTTAAGCCTTGCTATCTTCTCCCTCGGCCTGAATTTTATGCCCCATTGCCCATTGCTTCAAGCCTATTTTGCCGGAAATTGGGAAAATATGCCTGAAGTCATACTCTTTTAATTTTTGAACTTGTCCTACATTGCTTTCATCTAACCATTGACAGCAGTCAATCTCAAGTAGGCCACATCAGTTTTAGAACTAACTACTAAAGTTATGTACTTACATACAGTCACATTATGATGGTGGTGATGGTGGATGGAGATGGCAGTGGAAAAAAAAAAAAAAACATAATGATGGAGGTGGCAGTATGGTGGTGACAGTCGCAGCGCTCAGGCAGTGGTGGTAACATTAGTAGTGGCAATGGCAATACTAATAGTGGCACTAACAAAGCAGTAGCGTGGTTACAGCAACGCTGACATAAGGTTCATAATGGTGGCGCTAAGGGTGGTATTGATATGGCTAGTCAAATCCTCAAGGTTGAGGATTTTGCAGATGATACATCCCCAGATGAATTTGTAACTCAGGATTTGGGTCCTCGAATCCGTTCCCTCAAATACAAAGGAATTATTCATTTTCTCTGTTAACTAAGGAATTCAGGATTTGCAACCACAAATCCCTTCCCACCTTTTCCCACCCCTAAGTTCCACAAACAAACGAATCCTCCAAACACAAGCTAGAAAATTGTATTCTTCTCTGGTAATTTCTTGATAACAATTGAAAATTCTTAGTAAAGCACTCCTTCAAAAAATGATATCATCCATTTCAACACTAATTTATACATTAACAATTTAAGTCATAGTGTGATTTAATGAAATCATTCAAGATCACAAGACAGCCTTACATCATACATACTTTTAAGTCTCCAAGGTCAAAAATCCTTGCAATTAAGCTTTATTTAGAAGTCTTATAATAGTTACATCATTTCATACTTTTGTTTCCCAACACCTTCACCCCAACCCTTGTTGGCTATGCCTTACCGTTGTATCACTTTCAACCTATTTCAATGGCCATCCTCATTTTTCTAGTCAATCCTTTAAACAAAGACTTACACCCGAACTACTCGGGGTTGGCTACAAAAATCCCCTTTGCAATTTTTCTTTACAGAGTCATATGTTTTGCATGCAATGAAACAGTCCCTTACAACTTTCACTGATACAATTCACAAGGAATACCACCTCTAGCTGCATAAATGCATTCATTCATTAATCTAAATTTTCTATTATTACCATCAGCATCTCCATTTAGGCATACAATCTGTCACCAACAGCCATTCACAACATAAAACATGATGAATCACCTTATTCTCATATCAATCTTGTAAAGTTTTGCCCATTTCATCACCACAATGCTAAAAACATGTGACCAATTCATCCATCTTTCCAGCTAAATTCAAAGGCCCCTTTAAAACTACCAATCCTTGTAAATGATGTATACAATATAAGAAGTACCATAGTGCGTATTATCCTTAATAACCTATGAGCGTTGCACCCAAAAAAAATATATATGGGTTTTGTAGCACCTCAACATAATTATATGTTTAACTTCTTTTTTGTTTCTCTCCTTTTTTTCCTACTTTTGGTAATGTAAGAGATCATTAGAAGGTGGAAAGAGGCACATTAAAAGGATGCAAAATATACAAAGACACAAATAGAAACATTTACTAAACCTATTATCTCCTAAGGAATCCACAAGGAATGAGAAGACAAACAGGCTTCTAAACCCCAAAGTAAAAGGCCGAGAAACTTCCACAAAATAAAATGTACATCCATCAACTCCTCTCCTTCCAAATGCACTGTAAAAACAAAAATGGCACTACTTCCAGATAAACAAATTCTCTAACATTCTACCGCATACCTCACCTTCATACCAACTCCCTACAAGCCTAAACATCCTCCAATATAGACTGCACCCATTGACGACAAGTGAACAACCTCCACTACAACTCCAATGCCACTGTGAAGTGCAACAAACCTCCACAACTTTTGAAGAATATAACACCAATCAAGAAAAACTTTACATAGACTTACTAAATTACTAACTGCCAAAATCCTTTGAATTGATGCTGATAAAAAACAATGTACAACTTTGGAGACTCTCCAACTCCCCTACTACCTGTTCGTTGAAACAATGTGCCGCTCCCAAACTTAACTGCCTAAAGCAATAAAAGTCCAATCCCAAAGAAAACTCGTTGAAGTAAATGCTTAAAAGCAATATAAAGCCGAGTTGTGATGAAAAATAAAATGTTGGAAGCATTTTGTGAATTGGTAATCAAAGTTACAGTAGTTCCCAAGCATTTAGGGACATCAAAGTACTGAGCATTTCAGCTTGTCCAAACCATGGAACTTGTTAGGTTCTTTTTCATTCTTTTCCTTATTGTATTACATTCTAGGCATAATTTCTGCTTTAACTTAATTACGTTTGTCACATTCAATGAACAAATAACCACCACATATCACTTTCCCTTTGCTCTTTTCATCCCTCTTCTCCACTGTAAAACCTAGCCATGAGTAATTGCTATACATCTCTCTTAATATCTTTAACTTGGAGGGTATTAAGGACCCGTTTGGTACAGCTTTTTTCAAGCTTTTTTAACGTGGCTTTTTGGCTTATAAGCAAAAAGGCTGGATTTTTTCAGCTTTTGTGCTGCTTCTTTTTTTTTTTTTTTTTTTGCTTTTTTTATTTAAGTCCTACCAAATGGAGCCTGAGATCAAGGAAACATCTTTTGATATCAAAATGGTTTCAGCTTGGTCCATTAACAATAGCAGCACAATGCAGTCCTATAGTCTTATCTTTTGGCATGGTCCTTATCCAAATTCAAAGTCCACGTATTGCATCTAAGTGTGTATTTAATCATTTTAGATATATACATCTAGTGACACTCATATTCCTGGGTTAGAGTCAACAACTAAGACAAAGTATTGGCATACTCTTAAAGGTCATGTCACCAATGATTACTTTTGATCCACAATATCTTCTTAGCTTTCTAATCTTATCCTACGATAAATAAATGAAAAAAATGTTTCATGTGAGTTCCTTCAGGACCTTTATTGTGGTTGCGCCTCTACTGTGCTGTGTTTGGTTATTAGTGTAAATATGCAAAGGCTTTTGAGTTTGACTAAAAGAACAAGGTCAAGAAACACTTCACTATAGTTTAAACTTCCCACATTTCTGTTTGCTATTTCTTTATAGTTGCCAAAACAGAACCTAAGTAACATAGTTCTGCTGAGGAGGGGAACAAATTCTGCTCTAGTGAGAGATTTGGTAAATACTGGGCGAAAAGGGTCAAATTCGCGAGTTGACTTTGGTCAAATTCATCGATCTCACGCCTCCCATGCCCTTCTCTTACAATGCCAGCCTGTAACAGCCTATGCGAAGTGAAGAAACGCTAGCATTGAGTTTCGAATCAGTGTACATACGTATGGCCTATGTTACCTGGACTCGAGTATGGGAGTAGGGTGTGCGTATGGGTCTAAGCGTCGGATTCATCTAATTTTCATACCCAAGAACACTTAGACACTGTTAAATTTCGTATATTTTTAAATATTTCTTCTATTTATTTAAGGAAAAATAGTATTTATAAACTAAAATATAGCATTTTATGCATAAAATAAAAGTCTAATGCATAGTTCTATGGTAAACTCAGTTATTTATACTACTTGTTTGATGCATGTCCAATTAACCACACCAATGTATGATTCCCGAACCTTACAAAAAAAAAAAAAAAAAAAGAAACACATATCCCATACCCATCTCCAAATGTCAAGTTTCCGACACAAGCATTTTTCAAATTTAGAAGAGTCTAAGTAACATAGCATATGACAACAAACCCTTTTTTGCGCTAGACCATCATTAACTTCTTGCGACATGATAGATACATGAAAGACACACACACACACACACACACACACACACATATATATTTACAAGTATAGACACTAAAGACACTCCTTCTCTCACAGTATTTGACGTTTGACAATCAACGCTCTCATGCTCGCGCTCAATGAATCGGATACTTAGAACAGAACGACATTTTAGTATGAGATTCAATAGCATGTTTTCACAGTAAATATGTATACCTAGTAAAAATTTTCTCTTTCAGAGCGACAAATCAGAAACATCACAACAAGGGTTCTAGTACCACGGCATTCCAACCCAGCAAGAAAACCAAAACACCAGACAGAGAGAATTCAAGACTATGACTCAAATCATTGATTTGGTATCATGAAACTAGGGCTGAAAGATAACAGCACAGAAAAGGTCACATTGAACTATTCAACAAACTTGGTTATGCTTAGAACAAGCTCAAGCTAACAACAAATATACATGCAGAGCAAGTCTACATTGGCTAGTTAAGCGTATTAGGCAGGCAGAGGACAATCTTAACACAAGTAATACAATCTTCATATCCACAAACTCATCTGGGCTGGTTAAGCCCAAGTCAAACTTGCGATTGATCTCAAATCAACCCCACAATCCTCAAGACCCCATCCACTGTCTGGGTCGACTCAGTGGCACCTTGTGGCCCAAACTTCCCCTTAAATTCATTGCTCAACTAAATTCACCTTCAAAATTCACAGGCAGCAACATCTTAGCCAGAAAAAAAGGAAAACGTGAAACAATCTCTACACTTCTGAGTTTCTAAATTCAAGTCAGCTGAACCCAAAAGTCGATGCCCAACTATCAAATTCACGATCAATACCATAAATATCGTCCAATGTAGTCACTAACACAAAGCAAGCTTCCATTACACAATATAGGTCACCATTTATATATACATACCCAAACATCATAACTTAACGTCCAAAACCTAACCCTCTCCTCTGGTTTACATATGAATATGCATATGCACATATATATACCGAGAGAGAGTAGGTAAACTCGTACCTTGCCTTCAGGATGAAAACAGGGGTGGATAATCCCATTCATGTCGAGGTACAAGTTATCCAACTCCATGCCGTTAGGGTTGGGTTTGGAGATGTCGACGGGGATGAGGCCGCCGTTGGCTTCCTCCCTGGGCTCCTCCTCCACCACGTCTGCGATCGACTGAGGGTAGCGATCCGCGAGCCACCTGTAGAACGCCGGAACTCCCATGGCTGCTGTTGTCGCTGTTCGATCGGCGGCTCCCAATTGCGAATGTCAGAGGTTTCGTTGGAGGAGCAGGAGTAAGAGCGGGACTTTCCTTTTATTTTATTTTTTTTCTGTTGTTACGGAGTCGATACGGTTTGCCATTCGGTGGAGTTGTTCAATAATTTACGACTAGCCTAAGAGATTCGAGGGCTAATTTTCCTGACAAAAGTCCAAAAAAGCTATTCATAGAAATAAAGTTATTTCAAATAGTTTTTTTATCAGTAGTTTTCTTTCACAGCAGTTCAATTTAAATTTGTATAACTTTCAAATTAAAAAATTGATTGACGTGCCGTCAATTCCCACACCTCACTCTTGTTACGCTGGTGCCTCCCACAAAGTTTCATGCTCTTCAGACCTTTCCTCCCCATTTTGGTACCCCAACAGCTGAGTTGGCTGACTTTCGATAGCCTAAGTTTCGAAATTCAAAAACTTTACATAACTTCCAAATCGAAAAACGAATTAACGTGCCGTCAACTCTCACACCTCACTCTTGTCACACCGGTGCCTCCCGTAAAGTTTCACGCTCTCCAAACCCTTCCTCCCCATCTCGGTACCCCCAACAGCAAAATTGGCATACTTTCAATAGCCTAAATTTTGAAATTTGAAAATTTTACATAACTTTCAAACCGGAAAACCAATTGACGTGCCGTCAACTCCCACACCTCACTCTTGTCACCCCGGTGCCTCCCGTAAAGTTTTACGCCCTCCGGACTGTTCCTCCCCATTTCGGTACCCCAACGGCCTAGTTGGCCTATGTAAGCACCCCATTTTTGCCCACTCGAAAAATCTCCGGCCCGATTGGGTTCGGTTTCCAACGTCACACTGCATGTAAGCTCAAGATGAGCCTTTCAATCTCCAATTTAACCAACTGGTCGCTTCTCGGACCCACAAGGACTCGCCGGAGCCATAAGCACCATTATTTCAGGCAGCTTTCCGGACCAAGCGGTCCCGGAAACCAACACCATCCAGGTAACTTCTCGGGATCGGGCGATCTCGGGGACTAACACCTCATCAAATTCCAGACGGTTCACTTCTGGCGCTTGCTAGCCCACCAATGTAGAATGTCCGTCATTCAGTAGTTCTCCAGGACCAGGCGCTCTCGGAGACCAACACCACCCTTACAGGTAATTTTCTGAGACCAAGCGCTCTCAAGAACCGACACCACCCTTACAGGTAGCTCTCTAAGAACGAGCGTTCTTGGAGACCAACACCACGCAGGTAGTTTTCCGAGACCGGGCGATCTCAGGAACCAACACCTAGGTCAACAACGGTGCCTATTAGCCCAACTCGTTGAAAAATGAGCAAACCTGCCCCTTGGCCCTCCAGGCACGTTTTAGGAAAGTTCAAAATCCCTCAAAACGATAAGTCCATCCTTTCAAAATGTTTTTAAACCGTTAGGCATCCCCCCGCACGCCATTTGGTCCAAATTCGGTCCTATTCCGGCCCACTTTGATTAGAATGACCACTTTACCCCTGAACACCTCAACACTGTGCAAACCCCGCCAAACGATAAAAGACTATCCCAAAATCATCCCTGAACAACCATATACACTTAACACAACATACCAAGCCATTCTTGACCATTTTCAGCCAATCTTGGTCAAAATGACCGTTTTACCCCCGGAAGCCCGAATACACCTCGAAACAACACCGGCCTTGAGATTTCGAGCAGAAAGTTTCACCACACACCCTTGTTTAACCCAAGGAGCACCCTACGACACTAAGCTCACACGACGTGATAAAAGTTCCCTGGAGCGTCTCGCAGACGCTCCGCCCAAATTGTCTTTTCCCTCAATTCCCTAGTTATAACGCACCGTCAACTGACTTGAGAAATGTGTAAATTAAGGAATTCTCGAAAGCTCGTCCATAAATCTTTCCATTAATACGGTTCGATTGAATAGATCACTTCCCGAAGCCCTCCATTATACGGTGCGAAAACTATGACTTTCAGCAACCCCTGGAGCGTCTCACAGACGCTTTGCCAAGGTTGACTTTTTCTCCGATTCCCTAATCAAAACGCACCGTCAAACGACTTGAGAAATGCGTAAATTTGAGAATTCCTGAAAGTATTTCCAGAGTACTTTCTATCGGTACGTTCCAATCGAATAGATCGCTTCTCGAAGGCCTCGATCACACGAAACGAAAACAGCCACTTTCAAACACTCCCGGAGCGTATCACAGACGCTCCGCAAAAGTGACATTTTTAGCACACTTCCCAAGATGATATCACTCACCTCTAAACATAATTCAAACTTTTCAAAAACATGAAGGTTCATCGGAAGCACTAGGAGAACATCCCGAGTGCCACCGATTCTCCCGAAACCTTCCCGGTCGACTCAATTATAGAGGCAAGGTTTGGACGAATCTTTCCGGTGATAGAGCGTATGCTACATGCGCTCAAATTTTGATCAGATCGACCGACTTTTGATCAACGGTCGAGATTTAACCAGTACATAGGGTGCCACGTGTCATTCTGGCAATGGAACAGTACATGCGCATGTCCTACATGTGCAAGGCTAAATTTTGGCCATGCGCATGTAGCACATGCGCCAGGCCTGTTCCAGATTGCCTATAAATAGAGGCCTCCCCCTTTATATATTCCAGGTTCGAAATTGATACGAAGTTCTGCTGAAATCACTCCAGAAACTCGAATCTTTACATATATTCCACCCCTCCAACACTTAGGCTAGATTCTACCCCTTTCAAGCTTATACACTCCACATACAAGGCCTCATACACACTTATACACTCCACTCTAGCCTCTCAAGCCTTCTTGAAGTCACTTAAGCTCCAATCAAGATGTCCATTGAAGACTCCAAGTGTGTTGAAGGCAAAAGTTGGTATCCCTTTTACATTTGTGCTCTCCCCCACTTTTCTCTTCTCTCCCCTAGCCTACTTGGGCTATTCTCTATTTTAATCCCCATCTTCAACCCCCCTTTCTTGCATGCTTGAGGCAAGAGGGCTCTTAGATCATGCCTAGAGGAAAGCAAGTGAGAGCCATCGTGTAGGGGGACCTCTCACTAGCCTACTTTAAGATGGTATGGCTTAGGAGCCCCTTGTTTATGTGGTGTAGCCTAAAAGCCTTGTATGTGAATCATGACCCCTTGCATATTACTATTTTGATCATGTCTTGTATACTTGGCTTTATTTTATACTTATTGCCATATTCCACAATGCTTGCATTGCTCTTAATTTTATGTCATTTCCAAGCTCTACATTTCTTTCAAAAAATTGTTCCAAGAGTTGGTCACTTGAAGTGTGAGATCATATTTTAGGAATTATGCCTTAGAAGGCCTCTTATTAATCCCCTAACTTTCATTTTAGTATCATGACATTTTAATTTGCACAAGGGTTGCTTTCTAATTCTCTAATTTTCAATATTTCCATTCTTGTAAGTGTAATGGTTGGAATGGCCCCATGGAACCCTTTCTTGAGTGGTCTCCCTTTTGTTTGGCCATATGAACCCTTTCTTAATGGAATGGTCCCCTTGAAAAGTGATTTTCAAAATCCTTCTCAAAAGATGATTTTCAAAAATGCATTCTCTCCATCTTTGTATCAAAAATGATTTTTCAAAAATTGCCATCCTTATGTTGATTTTTGAAACTTCCACTCTTGTCAAGATAAAGGTTATAATGGCCATGAGGAAGTCTTCTTTGGAATGGTCTACAATCACCAACCATATAAACCATACTCTTGGTTAGAGTCAAAATTTTCATGAAAATGATCTTCAAAAAGTTTGCCAACTAAGGTCCATGGCATAACATGTTTTGTTTTTCAAAACTCTTTCCAAGAGTGCATCAAACTAACTTTCAAAACTATTCTACAATCTAACCCTAGGTCAACTTGACCCTAGTCACCTAACCCTAAGTTAACTTAACCCTAGTTATCCAACCCTAGGTTAACTTGACCCTTGTTATCCAACCTTAGATTAACTTGACCCTAGTTATCCAACCCTAGGTTAACTTGACCCTAGTTCACTTACTTTAGGTTAACCTAACCCTAAGTCATCTTAACCTTAAGTCAACCTAATCCAAGTTAGTTAACAATAGGTCATCTTAACCCTAAGTTAACCTAACCCAAGTTAGTCAACCTTAGGTCACCTCTAACCCTAGGCTAACCCTACCTATGTTAGTACACTTCAAGGTTCCAACTCTTAAACCCTTTTTTAAATGACTATTCAAACTTTCAAATTATGCTCATAACCTATTTTTACAAAATTTCCCACTCTCATGATTTTAAAAACCCAACTCCATAAACTCTTCTAATGCTCTTACATTCCATCCTCAAGGCATTTCTAAAAACGTTTTCAAAAGGTCACAAACCTAAGGTGTCCCTAGCCCTCCCATGGTTAGGGATTCAAAAGACAAGTGATAAATCAAGAACAACCTCTAAGGTTGTCCATATTATGATTCTAAACCCTTAGCCATTTCCAAAAACCACTCTCCAAACCAATTCATCAAAATATTCCTCCAAGGTTTTCAAAACAATACTTCAAAAACACTTTCAAGTTCTCTTGAGTCATGGCAAAGCCTTTTTTTTTTCCAAAACTCCTTTAAGGTGATCCAAAATCACTTTAAAAAAAAAACACTCCACCATTCAATTTCAAGTCAAAACTTCCAAGACCACAAAATGTCTTAAACTTTTCCAAAGACCTTAAAGTGCCTTAAACTTTTCCAAAGACCTCAAAGTGTCTTAAACCCTTTCAAAGACCCAAAGTGTCTTTAAACCTTCCAAAGGCCCTAATGCGCCTATTTTTCATCGGGCTCTTGCCCAAACTACGATTGACCTGATTCTCACCAAATGAGATACATAGGTAACCCAAAATAGTGCGGTCATAACTTTTATTTCAACCCCAATCCCGTTTTCAAAAATTCCAATCAATTCAAAGTTTTTATTTCAAACTCTTTCGAAACTCCCATTATTTTCAAACTTCTTCAAAAAACTTGCATCATGCATCATCCATCCGAAAAGTGATGACTAAACCCCGTTTTCAAAATTCTAAAGTGGATATTAAGTGGATAATGGTAACCGGTTATTCTAGTGAGTGAACAAAGGGTGATTAGACATGTAGGTACTGAAAGGGCAGGGTAGAGTGATGATGTTAGGATATCTTCCTTATACGTAACCAACCCCCAGACCATAGATTTCTGTTTTCGAAAAATCAAAATAGAGTTATTTAAAAAAAAAAAAAAGGGCTTAAATCTTTCCAAATATTTCCAAACAACCTATTTTCTTAAAAACCCTCTCTTGAGGGAATTTTCAAAAACCTTTTCCAAAAACCCTAAGTTTAATATTCAGATTGACGCTCAGTTTTAGGTGCCCTAACTCACCTTAATCAAGTTATGTGGCGACTCCTATTTTTCTAACAAGCCCTTAGTTAAATCAATTTTTAAACCTAGTCGCACTTGTCCTTTTAGGAGGACGAGTTCTAGTGACAGAGTTCCATGCCTTAGGGTCTCCGAGTCGAAAGGACCTTAGACACCCCAAAAACCGAGGCGCGACAACCTACTTCCGATAGCCTAAGTTTTGAAATTCAAAAACTTTACAAAACTTCCAAACCGGGAAACCGATTGACGTGTCGTCAACTCCCACACCTCACTCTTGTCACGCCGGTGCCTCCCGTAAAGTTTCACGCTATCCGGACGCTTCCTCCCCATCTCAGTACCCCAACAGCCGAGTCGGCCTACTTCCGATAGCCTAAGTTTCGAAATTCAAAAACTTTACATAACTTCCAAACAAGGAAACCAATTGATGTGCTGTCAACTCCCACACCTCACTATTGTCACCCTGGTGCCTCCCGTAAAGTTTCACGCTCTCCAGAACCTTCCTCCCCATCTCAGTACCCCAACGGCTGAGTTGGCCTACTTCTGATAGCCTAAGTTTTGAAATTCAAAAATTTTACATAACTTCCAAACCGGGAAACCGATTGACGAGTTGTTAACTCTCACACCTTACTGTTGTCACCCTTGTACCTCCCGTAAAGTTTCACGCTCTCCGGACCGTTCCTCCCCATTTCGGTACCCCAACGGCCGAGTTGGCCTACTTTCGATAGCCTAAGTTTCGAAATTCGAAAACTTTACATAACTTCCAAACCGGGAAACCGATTGATGTGCCGTAAACTCCCACACCTCACTCTTGTCACGCCGGTGCCTCCCGTAAAGTTTCACGCTCTCCAGACCCTTCCTCCCCATCTTAGTACCCTAACGGCTGAGTTGGCCTACTTCTGATAGCTTAAGTTTCGAAATTCGAAAACTTTACATAACTTTCAAACCGGGAAACTGATTGATTTGCCATCAACTCCCACACCTCACTCTTGTCACCCCGGTGCCTCCCATAAAGTTTCACGCTCTTCGAACCCTTCCTCCCATCTCAGTACCCCAATGGCTGAGTTGGCCTACTTCCGATAGCCTAAGTTTCGAAATTTAAAAACTTTACATAGCTTTCAAACCGGGAAACCGATTGACGTGCCGTCAACTCCCACACCTCACTCTTGCCACACCGGTGCCTCCTGTAAAGTTTCACGCTCTCCAGACCATTCCTTCCCATTTCGGTACCCCAACGGTCGAGTTAGCTTACTTTCGATAGCCTAAGTTTCGAAATTCGAAAACTTTACATAACTTCCAAACTGGGAAACCTATTGATGTGCTGTCAACTCCTACACCTCACTCTTGTCACCCCGGTGCCTCCCATAAAGTTTCACACTCTCCAGACCCTTCCTCCCCATTTCGGTACCCCAATGGCTGAGTTGGCCTACTTCCTATAGGCTAAGTTTTGAAATTCAAAAATTTTACATAAATTCCAAACCGGGACCATGTTCATGCTAAAGTAACAGTGACAAATATGACGAAAACCAAACTCATCCATATATTACATGAAAATGTAATAACTTATTTTATACGGTAGTAAACTAAAAAGCATAACAAATAGCATTAAGGACCATGTTCATAACAATATAGTGGTTTGCTAGCAATGCTAAGGGTACTAGGTAGATAGTTAACAAAGTCATCGTCATCTTCCTCTTTTGAGAAGTTTGAAAGTTCTGGGTCAGAAACTAGTAATGGATCTTCAGCAATTTCTATTAATCATTGTGTTGGATCAACACATTCTTTCTTCGCATGATATGTAAAATAATATCTATCCAACCGTCGTTGTATTTGATCGATCTCGCGCTCGAATGCTTTCATGACCTTGGTGTAAGATGACTTGCCGAAGAACTTAGCTGAACGGGCCTTTGGGACACGAGGCCATGCCATCGGCAATACATCTCTTATTCACATCGTTTATCGAACAAATCCTCCCACGACAACCTTATGCATTGGTCGTCAGTCACCCCGCGGGGTGGATGTAAGGTTGCATCGCCGATGAAGACATGGCTCACCGGACCCATCGTATTGTGTATGTTGATAGGTTTATTAAGGAAGCAACGCTTTCGCCCATACTATTTGTTATTGGCTAGATCCGTGTATGTACGCACCATATGAATGGCTGATGATTGATTTTCATCCATGTCGGCGCTTGAAACCGAACGACTAGACGATGGCTCAAATAATCCTTTTCTATTCGGCATATTTGGAAGTATGATTTAGCAATTCTTTACGTAATTACACAATGTATATATAAGCAATATGGCACAATGTATGAGCAAATAACTCACGTGAATTTATTGGGTTGTAGGCTTCACATGAAGACTCAATGATCAGCCTTTTGTGCAAGCTTCACGTGAAGACTCAATGACAAGTAAGGCTTTACCATTGACATTACCTCACATGAAGACTGAATGACAAGCCAGGCTTTACCATTGACATGACAACTAAAAAGAAAGGCTGACATACGAGATGAATCATATTGTATTCATGTTGCAACAATATGTTTTTACAAAAAACACATAATATGAAATAACTTTGAAACCACAACAAACGGTACAATGTACAAAACAAACAAAAACAAAAAAATGTATCCTAACTACTACACATGACCTCCCATACCACATCGGGGTGGTCTCCTATCTATCCTCAGCTTACGACTCTCATAGACACGTGTGATCTGACGTAATCTCTGTGGGTCTGGCTCCAGCTGTGGCTGTGGCTGTGGCTGTGTCTGTGCCTGTGTGATCTGCGAAACCTCCTAAGATGGCCCCTCTGTGTATGATAGTGGATATGGAGGTGCGTACTGTGACGACATGGGAGGTGAAATGCGACCCTCTGTATGCATAAAATGCGTCTCTATATGTTACCCCGATGCTAATAATGGGTCGACATATGCATTAAAATCCTTGTAATCACCGAGTGCAGAGTACCCAAAACCCTGGTCATTCGCAACAGGGGAGGTAATGTGGCAGGGGCTGGTGCGATGTGGTCTCACCTCAGAACTAGTCACACGTGATGAAAATGGTACATCTCGTGACTCACTGTGATATGTGGAAGCCAGCATCGTCGGAGTCACATGCGATGAGTATGGCTCAGTGGCACCAAAAGACTGTGGCATCTGATCTGACGATGAACCTGGGGGCTGTGGCTTCACGGGAGGGGAAGCGAGTGGACCTGCTAACCGTGTAATCCGTTCCTGCTCTGGTAATACATGAAGTGTCATGGTACAAAGGTCCCGTGCCCTACACGTATGCTGTAGTGCCTTTGCCGAGCCATACGATAAATTTTAAGGTCGTGTACTAACCGCAATCTCTACAGTGGAGCCCACCTCCAAGTATCCCGTAGTAGGGCAGTGAGCTGGATTGCCCACTAGTGGGCATGTAATGCTGCGGTACCAGACCATATATGGATCATCATATTGCATGACTGCAACCTCTGGAACTCCAACTATCAGATGCTCACGCCTATCATCCCACTGCTGTATGTACTCTGCGTGTTTGTCAGTCCAATCAGTTTGACTCCTCCCTCGTATGTTGATACCATGTAACCCGAGAGAGGTAAAACACTCCTTAGATACATCCTGTCTGAACCCAAACTGCTGGCAGACACGATCTGGTAGATGCACCTCAACGACCTCAAAGCATAGTAAAGAGGACCGAGTCAACCAGACATCGCTCGCTGCCCGACAATATGGAGGGAGTGTAGGAATAATATCATCGTACGGTCGCCATACGAACTGCATGCGTTTACGTTGACATTACCAATTTTTTCATCAATGATAGTA
>CM065377.1:24964182-24971682 GCA_033060915.1 Euryodendron excelsum | reverse complement strand
ATATATTTTCGATGGAGTGTTGTAAGCACAATTTTTTTTTTAATTTTATGAAGATTAATTTTTTTTTTTTTTGTATATATAGAATCTATTTATGTATATAAGTTTTTTTGTATATAATTTTATGAATATATTTATGAATTTAATGAAATTGTCATTTTTTTTAAAAAAGTTGAAACCTATATGACCTATTATATGATAGTCCAAAATTGAATCTATTTATGAATTCAAATGAAATACATTATTAAATGTATATAAATATATTTTTTTGGGAGTGCTTTAAGCACAATTTTTTTTTATTTTATGAATATTAAATTTTTTTTTTGTATATATAGAGAATCTATTTATGTATGTATATAAGTTTTTTTTGTATATAATCTAATGAATCTATTTATAAATTTAATCGAATTTTCATTTTTTTTTAAAAAACTTGAAACCTATATGACCTATTGTATGATAGTCCAAAATTGAATCTATTTATGAATTTAAATGAAATACATTATTGAATGTATATAAATATATTTTCTTGGGAGTGCTCTAAGCACAATTTTTTTTTAATTTTATGAAGATTAAATTTTTTTTTTTGTATATATAGAGAATCTATTTATGTATATAAGTTTTTTTTTATATAATTTTATGAATCTATTTATGAATTTAATCAAATTGTCATTTTTTTTATAATAATTGAAACCTATATGACCTATTTTTTAAGATATATTTCAATTATTAAATTTTTAACATTTATATATTTTAAATTATGTAACTGAATATATTTGAAAAATAATTTTAATGTTTATTCAAAAGTTAGACTATTTTAACTTATTCAATGTATAGTGACATATTGGTTGAGAGACATTTATGTATAGATTTAAGTTTTAATTAATTTAGGTTTAAGTTTGAGTTAATTTTACACATATATACAAGAAAATCAAAATAATCACATGAAAATTTTAATTTGGATGCAAATCTAAGTAAATTACATAAACATTAAGATTACAAATATATACACATAAATATCATCTTCATGTAGGATTTTAATTACATATTCACAAACAATTATATATACATATTTACAAACAAATATATATGCACATGGCTGGCTCCCCATGGTTTGCATACTCACAAACAAACAAATATATATGCATATATGCATATACACAAACAAATAAATTTTTCTGAATATATATATGTATATATGAATGTATATATAGAGAGCAACTGACTTTTGTCGAGTAAGAGAGCAACTGAGTCATGAGAGAGATGATGAGAGGAGGAGGTTGCGGGAGAGACGAGAGAGAGACAACACAGACGAGAGAAACGAGATAAATGGCGATTTCCTTGTTATAAACATCGTAGCGGTGTGAGTGAGGAAGAAGGTATATAGGGCATAAAAGCACCATTTAAAATGGCGCTTTTTAATGAGCATAAACACCATTTCAAGTGGCTTTATTTCAAAGGAAAAAACGCCATTTCAAATGGCTTTTTTAAATAGATAGAAACGCCATTTTAAATGGTTTTTTTTGTCTTTTTATACAACTTTTCTATCCGTATTTAATCTCTGTATTCAAACTAAATCTCCGAATAAATACGACCTAAAAACGCTTTTTTGAAAAACGTTTTTTGAAAAAACGCTATTTGAAATAGCGCTCAACCTGGGTTACTGAATAAAGTTGAAACAGAACCTAGGTTGAGAAATAAGTTTTTTTTAAACATTTGTCAGCGAAATTAGCCAGATTCGCGTGTATGCAGTCAGGATCAAAACACTAAAATAAACTATTTGGAACTTGCAAGAAAATGAGAAATTTTAAAGCCTGATTGGAACTAATGAAAGTTTTGCTCTTTCTGGACTCTTGAATTTTTTATGGCCAAAAATAAAATAAAATAAAAAAATATTTTTATTTATTTATTTGTTTTTAACCAAAATTTTTTGTTCCAAACAAAGTATAAAGAGAAAAACAAAGAAAAAGAAAAAGCTGACGTTACCTCACCTTTTCCCTTTTTCTTTTTCTTTTCTCTTTTTTTTAATCATCAAATTTTTAATCTACACACAACTTAAATAAAAGTAGAATCAAACATAAAAAAGGAAAAAATTAATTATTTTTTCTTTCCTATTACAAGTTGGCTGCTAGTGAAAATGTATTTTTTTTAATCCTTTAAACTCTGCTTAGAACTTGAATTTTTGGTACAAAAAGAAAAATGTGAACAAAAATTTTTCTTTTTTTTTTTTTTTTACTTTTTTCACAAAAAAATTCAAGTTCCAAACAAAGTTTTAATGCTTAGTTTTTTTTCTAAAAAAATACATTTTTGCCCTTTCTCATTTGATATATATTAAATATAACCCCTTTAGTTTTAAGATGCCTTTTCCTTATAACTTTTGGTTGAACATGGCCCGGCCTGCTCATCAGGCTTAAAATTATATCCTAAATATGTCAAAAATCAAAATTAAATGCACAAGCCCGCCATTTAACTCGAACAATTTTAAATAAAATATTTATTTCATGCATTAAACATAAATGATTTTTTAATTAAAGTGGTTTGTGCATTTTTTATGGATAAAAAACTAGGTATACAAACCTTGTAACTAATTTTTTTAGTAGATATTTTTAATTTTCAATACATAATCAAATAATATAAAATCTAAATATTATAATTAAAATATATAAATATATTATTATATATATTTCGGACCAGGCCAAAGTGGACTTTAAACAAAATCTCAAGCCCACTCATTAATGTAATTAAGCTTAAAAAAATTTCAAGCCCTACCGGCCTATCTATAGTTCCAAATTCTATCTTGTCATAAGTTGAGCATCAATACTCTTTCATTTTTTGAGATATATTGGAGGGCTAAAGCCATATGGGAGGTAGAGAGGGAAAGGAAATTGAACCTATTGCCTCAATTATTGGTGGGGGTACCACTACCAGCCCCTTTCCCCACTGCTCTTCCTTTGTTCAATTTACTTCATCAATCTAGTGCGAATTTTTTGTATAATAATTGAATCATTTTAAAATAAAATTAATCTTAAAAAACGTTAACAAGATTTTTCAAAAGGGAGGACACCAAGGTTGATAATATGGATAAATTATTATTTTACTCATTGGAACATTGACCTTTTCTTATTTTTTTAATTATTTTCGAAGATACGAATTTTTACTTTATTTTTTTTCATTTGAGCCTACACTTTTCTTTTTTTTGTTTTTATTTTACCACTTACTAATAGCCCGTTTGGAATTTCAGAAAAGAGAATAAAAGAAAGAAAAAATGATAATTTTTTTTTTATTTTCTTGTTTGGTTTCTAATTTAAAAGGAAAGAGTAAGAAAGAGAAAAGAAAAGTAAGAGAAAATTGTGAAAGAGAGGGAAAGTAAAGAGTTGATCCATCATAATTTGTGGGTTAAATGGCATAGCATGATCCAGAGTGCCAAAAATTTGGAACCGGTGCTTGTAAATACACTTTTAGGCATGTCAATTGAGTGTTTTTTTTTCAAAATCAGGGTTCGGAAACTTATTTATCAAACGAGTAAACTTATTTACCAAAGTCAGGTGCCCTTGAAGTCGTGGGATGAAGCCACGACTTCTAAGAATCTTCCCATTAGACATTCCGAGCAACTACTTACCATTAAAGAGGAGCACGAGCCCACTTGAATCCCACACTTTTCGAAAACGATAACTCAAGCAGACCCCTCTGACTCTCTCTCTCTCTCCTTCGATTTCTTCCTATATACATACATACATACATACATACATACATACATACATATACTTACATATCGTATTCTAGTTGTTGTTCCATTTCCTCTATGATTTGCTGGGTCCTTCATGCATGTAGTTGCGGTTAGTAACCTGTTAGAGATATGAATGTGTTGAATGGCCACCTGTGCCGGTTACCATGAATATCATTCATGGATTTTCTTGCCTTTGTGAGATGCAGCACTCCGTTCCGGCAAAATTCGTCGCCAGATTTCCATTTGAAATTGTGAGATTAAACCATGATTTTGATTGAAGTCGTGGGATGAAAACACAATTTGAAGCTTAGAAGTCGTGTTTTCATTCCACGACTTCTTAGAAGACCTGTGCTTAGGAAATAAGTTTAAAACAACTTGGAATTAATAAATAAGTCTCCTAACGATCCTGATTTGATAAAAATCGCCATGTCAATTTGGTCCATTTGGTCTGAGTTTGGGCTCCTCGAGCTCTTGCTGTGCATTTCGAGCTCTCATCATTTTTCAGGTCAGGCCAAAACGAGAAATACTAGACCGAGCCCAAGACCCTAAGGGTGACCTCAGGCTCTGGGTTAGGCTGAGGCTTGGTTAAATATTTTAAAAGTTTAGTTTTTAAATTTAATGCCAATTTTTAAATTAGCATTTAATTTATAAATTAGGAATTAATAATTAATAATGGTTAAATTGAATTAGAGAATTAGTCAAATTTCTAAAAGTTATACAATAAAATATAAATAATTAAACTTATAAAATATGAATTATTGTGAATTTCTATAAACTGTTAATTATATAAAAATGCACTTATAAATTATAAATTTATAAATGAACTTAAATTTGATTATTTTGAACTTGCATTCACTCACACTAATAATAATAATTAAAGGTATTCATATAACTACACATATAAAAACAAATAATTTATATATACTTGAATACACTTGCATGCATTTGTAAATGTTGAATAGGATCCATAAATATGCTAATTTACATAAAAACAAAAATAATAATATAATATTAGAGAGAGAATAAACAATTATAGAAAGATTACAAAATAAATGTTACCAAATGTGATACAACAAATGGTTGTTGAACACTTTTGTTAGTTGTGGTGATATCCAGTTGATACTTTACTTGAAACTTCAGATTAAGTGGGAGCAATTGAGAGATAGTATGGGAGAAATCAAAGAATTGAGAGAGTTGAGAGAGATTTGAGGGACTTGAGTGATTTATGAAGGGGGGTGGGGGGCTATAAATAGTAGAAAATTTGACCTTTTGGGGGCGGGGATCCAGAAAAGTTACCATTGGAGTCCAATGACACTTTTAGTAGAGCCTCAAGTTGAACTAGACAAGTCGGTCATTCTGACGAGGCTCTAGGCGAGGGCAGTAGGGTGAGCTCAGGATATGAGAGAGTAAGGCCCAGGCTCAGTCATATGGGAGTAAGTTCGAGCAAAGCTATGCCTAGCTAAAATGGGAAATGTTTGGCACAAACCCAACTCATGGCCTTAGGGATGGGCTCAAGCTAGAACTTGGGCTTGGTTAATTCTTTTTTTTTTTTAATTTTAATTCTCGTCTTAAATTAGCATTTAATTTATAAATTAATAATTAGTAAATAATGATGGTTTTAATAAAAAATTATACAATAAAAAATAATGATTAACTTATAAAATATTAATTATTGTAAACTTATATAAATTAATTATATAAAAAATACTATCAATTATAAATTTATAATTAAACATCAATTTAGTTATTTAAACTTATATTCACTTACACTTATAATACTAATTAAAGGTATTTATATAATCAGACTTCTAAAAATTAATAATTTATATACTCTTGAACACATTTACATGCATATGTAAATGTTGAATATGATCAATAACTATGTTAATTTATATGAAAACAAAAATAATAATCCAATATTAGAGAGAATAAACAATACAAAATAAATGTTACCAAATGTCATACAACTGATTAATGAGCACTTTTGGTGGTTGAGGTGACATCCAGTCGATGCTTACTTGAAACTTTAGATTAAGTGAGAGCAATTGAGATAGATTGAGATAGGTTTATGTGAGAAATCAGAAAATTGAGAGAGTTGAAAAATATGTGAGGGAGTTCAGTAATTTATGAAAGGAAGTGGGGTATAAATAGTGAAAAAGTGACTGTTGGAGGGGAAATGCAAAAAAAATTATCCTTGGAGGCCAATGGCTAGAAGAGCTGTTGAGGCTTAGGCTTCAGCCGTGCCTCAACAACTCTTTTAGGTGGGCTAGACAGTCTGGGCTTGGGCCGCCCAAGGCTATCGGGAGTAAGACTCAGAACCACCCAGGGGGCAATTGACCTCTTTATGCAATTTATACCTACCTCAGTAGTGAGTTAGTCCCATAGCTGAATTGTGGCCACATTATTTCTATTTTTTTGGCATATAGACCTGCATTCTCTCAACAATTTCAATATAAACCAATTAATATAATAACACTGTAACTTTATGTGATTTGAGTAAAAATCATATGAACTTCTTGTGGTTTAAAACTAAACACATAATTTTCTATGGTTTGGACTTTATCTGTATGTAAAAAAGGATGGGCCAAAGACAAATTAGGTAAACTAGCAAAAATGCTCCTGCAAAGATTAGTTTTTATTTTAACGTAAAAGGGTAAAATTATCTTTTCGATGATCTATTTTTGTGGAGATGAAATGACAAACATTTTTATCCATTTTGCATATGATAAGTCCAAAATGCATATAGGTTATGTGCTCACTTTTAAATCACATGGGACCATGTAATTTTTACTCAAATTACAGGAGATAATGTGTAATTGTCCTAAACTTATATCTTGAATTAATGGTTTTGATCAAGAAAGCAAAAGGATTCATTTAGCACAGCTTCATGTACTAAAAAAGGACTTTATAGAGAAAACTTCATAAGAAGAACTTTCAAAAGAAGATAAAAGTTTAGTGATTATTTATTTTGGAAGTCGTTTGAATTATTACGTTCTTCCCCGCAAAGTTTCACGTGTTTGGTGATAATATTTTCGTCGTGCCAACTAGATTGCAATTGACAATACTGCCTTTAACATTTTCGTTCACTAAAATCATTTGGAGTTATACATAAATACATGCACACTGGCATGATCTAGCCTATGTTGAATGTGCAGGGTTATCCATGGTCAAAAGGGACGTTTTTTTTATTATTATGTACCCAAAAAGTGCCGAATATGTAACTTTTTTTAGGCCATTATTGTTGTTTTCATCTCGTTCAATTCATTTCCCATCCCCACTAGGATAGAAATTGTTCAAAAAACACAGATAAAAAATGCAACAAATCAATTACTGTAAAATAAAATAGACAAAATATATTCTTACTGAAATAAATAAAATTATCCTCTAATAATTTTTTTTTTTTATCTCTGAGCTCTTTCACAAGTCGTAAAAACATATGTTTTTTTATATGAAATAATTTGTGACATAATATCAGAAGTCCTTCTATTATATCCATGACAAACTTGTTAAGTGGGGTATTTGATTCTATAGAATCCTACAACTATGTGAGTGGTGAAATAAAGATGACGTGGTGCACCAGGAGCACTGCATAATTTTTCATGTTCGTGACGTAATTTTACAAAAATGCTATCCAGATCATTGCTCCAAACTGCTTTTGGCTTTGGGTTTGTTTGGTTTTGTTGATTTGGTAAGTGTAGACACGCAAAATTTAGCCAATCAGAAGTCACCAAGTATTTTATAAAGTTACAAATTCTGACATAAACATTGTCACGTGTCAA